>SJYX01018467.1:194277-306609 GCA_006410675.1 Oreotragus oreotragus
GTTACTGATATTTCTCCCAGCAATCGTGATTCCAGCTTGTGTTTCTTCCAGTCCATCATGTCTCATGATGTACTCTGCATATAAGTTAAATAAGCAGGGTGACAATATACAGCCTTGACGTACTCCTTTTCCTATTTGGAACCAGTCTGTTGTTCCATGTCCAGTTCTAACTGTTGCTTCCTGACCTGGATACAGATTTCTCAAGAGGCAGACACACCTTAAATTTTCGTAGATATTGAGTCCAGATGGTTATCTTCTCTTTATTGGTTAAGTCAACAGAAAACATTTCCTCACAGGGCTTATGAAATCCCGCAAAAGAAAGGAGAGGGCATTCTGATACTAATTTCTCATTTAAATGCTTTCTTCTCTGTAGTCATCCTCTGTGTGTGTGTTTTTTTTTTTTTTCAGTCTAACTCTATTGACAGTTTCAATTGTTAAGTCTAAGATCTCTCTTGGTAAATGTCACTTTGCATTTGAAAATATGTGGGTTATTTTTGAATATCTTTTGATATTGATTTCTAATATAATTTCACAGTGATTGGAGAACAGATTCTGTATGATTTCAGTACCTTTAGACCATCAGATTTTTGCACCTTGTTTTATTCCCCTAGATACATTCCAGTGTCTCCTAGTTTATTGTTTAGGGAACTTGAACAGAATTTGTATCCTACTATTAGATGGGGAAACAATGGAAACAGTGACAGTCTTTATTTCCTTGGGCTCCAAAATCACTTCAGATGGTGACTGCAGCCATGAAATTAAGAGATACTTGTTCCTTGGAAGAAAAGCTATGATCAACCTAGACAGCATGTTAAAAAGCAGAGATATTACTTGGCCGACAAAAGTCCATTTAGACAAAGCTATGGTTTATCTAG
Source organism: Oreotragus oreotragus (assembly GCA_006410675.1). Lineage (NCBI taxonomy): Eukaryota > Metazoa > Chordata > Mammalia > Artiodactyla > Bovidae > Oreotragus > Oreotragus oreotragus. The sequence goes on from SJYX01018467.1 coordinate 195,153, forward strand.
TAGTCATGTGTGGATGTGAGAGTTGGACCATAAAGAAAGCTGAGCACCAAATAATTGATGCTTTTGAACTGTGGTATTGGAGAAGACTTTTGAGAGTCCCTTGGGCTGAAAGGAGATCAAACCAGTCAATCCTAAAAAAATCAGTCCTGAATATTCATTGGAAGGACTGATGCTGAAGCTGAAATTCCAATATATTGGCCACCTGATGGGAAGAACTGACTCACTGGAAAAGACCCTGATGCTGGGAAAGATTGAAGGCAGGAGGAGAAGGGGACAACAGAGGATGAGGTGGTTTGATGGTATCACCGACTCAATGAACATGAGTTTGAGCAAGCACTGGGAGTTGGTGATGGACAGGGGGAGCCTGGCATGCTGCAGTCCCTAGGGTTGCAAAGAGTTGGACATGACTGAGCGACTGAACTGAACTGATTGTGTGAAAATTGTATAGATATTAATTATGTTGAATTGCTTCACAGTGTTTTTCAGGTCTACGTATCCTTCTACTTGTCTGTATGTTCATTCTATTAATTTTTGAGAGTCTGGTATTGAAACTCCAACTAAAAATATTAATTTTTCTACTTAAAAATAATTGTAATATATCATAACCTTGTTCTGTATTTGCCAAGTCTCTCCTTAAGTGTGTTATCATGTTTTCATAATTTAAAAAATAAAAATTAAAATAATCCAAAAAAAAAAAAAAGAAAGGGTACATGTCCTGAATATGTAGAGGGAAAGTAAAGTCTGAAATAACCTAGTGCAGGAAGTAGAAGAAATTTTAGGGTAGTGGTACCCAACCCTTTTGGCACCAGGGACCAGTTTCATTAAAGACATTTTTTCCATGGACTGGGGGGTGAGGGAGATGGTTTCGGGATGATTCAAGCACATTACAATTTATTGTGCACTTTATTTATGTTATTATTACTTCAGCTTCACCTCAGGCATTAGATCCCAGAGGCTGAGAATGCCCCTGTTTTAGGGTATCATTTGCATAACAAGATGCAGGAAGACATAGCTTAGGTGATGAAAGGATAGAAATTTATAAAAGGAGAACCTGTTGCATGAAAATATAAGAGGATAAGACAAGAAGGGTGTTGAATGAATTAAGGAACCACTGCAAGGGAATTAAAAATGCAACAGCTGAATTGCTATCTACACTGAAGGCAGTAAACTGTGGGATGGATAGAAAACAATGGAAGCACTGAAGTGGAGAACGAATGTCAACAGTCTCTTTCCAGGATGCAGAGGATAAGTACAGGGACTTTTAACCCAGAAGATCTGGGAGTGGATAATAGCTACTGGAGATACAAAAAGGAGTGCCAGCCTCAGAATTTCAGATATTCCCAAGGAAGAAACAGTGGAAATGGAAGCAATAATCAAAGACATGCTTGAGCCAACCCTCTTGACTTTGTTCCAAAAAGAACCTGTTCACCATGTTCTGGGAAGAGGCTGTGAAAAGCCTTCTTTCCTCTTCTTGGTGCTCTCCCTTCTGGGGCAGTGGTCTGTAAGGCAGTACAAGGAAGTGGGGTCCATATTCTAGGGGCCGGAAGTGGTGCCTTGGAAGAGAAATGCATAACAGACAGGGAATACAGATTTTTCTGTAGCTCTTCCGGAAAGGTCCAGGTTAGTGGTTTCTTGTTACCTTTAAACTGGTGCAGCTTAGGCTTTTCTGGCCAGTGGTTGTGAATTTTAAGAAATCTGTATGAGTCATGAGACTTCCCTCATAGCTCAGACGGTAAAGAACCCTCCTGCAATGCATGAGACCTGGATTCGATCCCTGGGTCAGAAAGATCCCCTGGAAAGAGGAATGGCAACCCAGCTCCAGTATTCTTGCCATGGACAGAGGAGCTTGGCAGGTTACAGTCCATGGGGCCACAAAGAGTTAGATGAGTCAGGGCTCTGCAGGGAAGCAGAACCAATAGAATGGGATATGAACATATGCACACACAGACATACATACACATAAACACACACATATACACAGACAGATGTATGCTTACATACATGTACGTATACACACATACATTGTTATTGTTTTAGTTACTAGGTTGTGTTGCTAAGACTCTTTTGCAACTCCATGGACTGTAGTCTGCCAGGCTCCTTTGTTCGTGGGGTTTTTCAGACAAGCATACTGGAGGGGGTTGACATGCCCTCCTCCTCCAAGGTATCTTTCCAACCCAGGGATCAAACCTACATCTCATGCATTGGCAGGCAGCTTCTTTACTGCTGAGCCACCAGGGAAGCCCACACATGTACATACTTCGTTCATGCAGTTATGAAAGCTGACAAGTCCCAACATCTGCAGGCTAAGTCAGCAGATGGAGGCCCAGGAGGGACAATGGTATAATCCCAATCCAAGTCTGAAGACTTGAGAACCAGGGTTTCTATTGGTGTGGTTCTAGAATGGCAGGCTGACATGCCATCAGACTTGAGATTCAGGAAGAGCTGATGCTTCGCTTTGAGTGTGAAGGCAGGAGAAAGCCAGTGTTGCAGTTTGAAGACAGACAGACAGGAGGAATTCTTACTTGGGGGAGGGTTGGCCTATGTGTTCTATTCAGGCCTTCAACTGATTGGACCCACGTTAGGAAGTTGTTCAGTTGCTTAGTAGCGTCTGACTCTTTGTGACCCCATGGACTGCAGCATGCCAGGCTTCCCTGTCCTTCACTATCTCCTGGAATTTGCTCAAACTCACATTAGGGAGGGAAACTTGCTGAACGCAGGCTACCAGTTTAAAGGTTCATCTCAGCCAAAGACACACAGAAACACTNTGACCCCATGGACTGCAGCATGCCAGGCTTCCCTGTCCTTCACTATCTCCTGGAATTTGCTCAAACTCACATTAGGGAGGGAAACTTGCTGAACGCAGGCTACCAGTTTAAAGGTTCATCTCAGCCAAAGACACACAGAAACACTCAAAGTAATGTCTGGGTGCTCTGTGGCCCAGTCAAGTTGACACAAAATGAATCATCACAGAATCCTTTCAGATCACATGTGCCAATTTTTAATGCTGTTTATGTCCTGTGGTTGGAGAAGGGGCCACAGTGAATTGGGAATAGCCCAGAAACTCAAGACCCTGCTTCCACCTTTGTCCTGTAGGATGACTTCTGAGCATTGAGAAGGGACCCCAGAGACAGAAATTTACACTATCCAGGAGGGAAAGCATCTCTGAGAATACAAACCTGCCTTCTACCCAAACCTGAGGCAGGCAGGTCCTGTGACAGAGTCAATTCCTAGGCAGGTTGATAAGAAGTCTGGGTTCCCTGAGGAGGAGAAAGGGGTCTGGGGCTCTCAAGGAGGAGATAGGGGTCTGGGGCTCTCAAGGAGGAGATAGGGGTCTGGAATTCTCAAGAAAGAGGAAAGGACAAGTGTCTTTCTTTTTTTTTTTTTTTCCTCTACATTCCTTAGTCTTGGTCACATAATATGTTTTTTTCTTTAAGCCCAGAACTGATAATTACACAACAAATAACTCAGTTTAAACTCTGTACTAAGAGTTATATAACAAAAATGTATCCTGCTTGAGGATAGTTTTTCCTTCTTGAAAACCTTTTAATTCTGTTATCTTAGAATGTATATTATGGGAGTAGGCCTGGTAAGACCTTTCTATTGTTAAGTTCTAATCCTGTTACCTTAAAATGGAAATTGTGGGAGTGGGTCTGGTAAATTTTTTACAACTTTGAGATATTCTTTTGACTTATTGTAATAACTAATTTAAAAAGTATATAACTCCCTTGCTTAGACTAGTGAGGGGGGCACTTTCTGTCCCCCTTTTGATGTCTATGTCTGAAACTTTCTCTGTCCCTTTGCATACTTTAATAAAACTCTGCTACACAAAAGCTCCGGGGAAGGCAATGGCACCCCACCCCAGTACTCTTGCCTGGAAAATCCAATGGACGGAGTAGCCTGGTGGGCTGCAGTCCATGGGGTCGCTAACAGTCGGACAGACTGAGCGACTTCACTTTCACTTTTCTCTTTCATGCATTGGAGAAGGAAATGGCAACCCACTCCAGTATTCTTGCCTGGAGAATCCCAGGGATGGGGGAGCCTGGTGGGCTGCTGTCTATGGGGTCACACAGAGTTGGACACAACTGAAGTGACTTAGCAGCAGCAGCAGCACACAAAAGCTCTTGAGTGATCAAGTCTGGGCCCTGGTCCCAAAGCTAAAGCTTCTTCTTCAAAGATCACGAATCCAACAACATTCACCATAAGCTATCACCTGACTGATGGAATTTGCCTCTTCGAGGTGGGGAATCAGCTACTGATAAAGCAGAAACTGTCCATGTCAATCAAATGTTACTCACATAGACTAGAGTCTCTTAATCTCGACTATGCATAGGAACTCAACATTCAAAAAACGAAGATCATGGCATCCAGTCCCTTCACTTCGTGGCAAACAGATGGGGAAACAATGGAAACAGTGACAGACTTCATTTTCTTGAGCTCCAAAATCACTGCAGAAAGTGACTGCAGCCATGAAATTAAAAGACACTTGCTCCTGGGAAGTAAAGATATGAAAAACCTAGATAGTGTATTAAAAAGCAGAGACATAGCTTTACTGACAAAGGTCTGTCTATTCAAAGCTATGTTTTTCCAGTAGTCATGTATGGATGTGAGAGTTGGACCATAAAGAAAGCTGAGCCCCGAAGAATTGATGCTTTTGAACTGTGGTGTTGGAGAAGACCCTTGAGAGTCCCTTGGACTGCAAGGAGATCAAACCAGCAATCCCAGGGGAAATCAGGCCTGAATATTCATTGGAAGGACTGATGTTGAAGCTAAAATTCCTATACTTTCGCCACTTGATGGGAAGAACTGACTCAATAGGAAAGACCTTAATGCTTGGAAAGACTGAAGGCTGGAGGAGGAGGGGACAACAGAGGATGAGATGGTTGGATGGCATCACTGACTCAGTGGATATGAGTTTGGGCACCTCCTGGAGTTGGTGATGGAGAGGGAAGCCTGGAGTGCTGCAGTCCCTGGGATTGCAAAGAGTTGGACATGAATGAGTATCTGAACTGGCTGACTGATGCACGGGAAAACCTTGAAGAGCTTTTAGAAGATATGAATGCCTGGATCCTGTCCACATATCCTGAGTTAATTAGTCTGGATACGACCTGGGCACTGGGATTTGAAATAAAATATGTGTAGCGGTATCTACTCTTTTTGGCCGTCCCTTTCTCCTGTAGTATTTAAACACATGCTTACATTCTTCTTTTTGGAGTATTAATTTGACTTTATTTTTTGAATTAATATTTTAATTTTTTTAAACTTTAAATTTATATTTAATAAATAAAAGGGTAATTGCTTTACAGAATTGTGTTGGTTAATTTTTACTGGAGTGTAGTTGTGTTAGCTTGTACTGTACAGTGAAATATAGCCCCCCCCTTTTTTAGATTTCCTTCCCATTTACATCACCATGGAACATTGAGTAGTTTCCTGTGCTATACAGTAGGTTCTCATTAATTATCTATTTTATACATAGTATCAACGGTATATATATGTCAATTCCAATCTCCCAATTCATCCCCCCTCTTCCTCCTTGGTATCCATACATGTGTTGTCTACGTTCGTGTCTCTATTTCTTCTTTGTAAATGAGTGCATCTAAACCATTTTTTTGGGCTCCAAAATCACTTCAGATGGTGACTGCAGCCATGAAATTAAAAGACGCTTACTCCTTGGAAGAAAAGTTATGACCAACCTGGATAGTATATTCAAAAGCAGAGACATTACTTTGCCGACTAAGGTCCGTCTAGTCAAGGCTATGGTTTTTCCTGTGGTCATGTATGGATGTGAGGATTGGACTGTGAAGAAGGCTGAGTGCTGAAGAATTGATGCTTTGGAACTGTGGTGTTGGAGGAGACTCTTGAGAGTCCCTTGGACTGCAAGGAGATCCAACCAGTCCATTCTGAAGGAGATCAACCCTGGGATTTCTTTGGAAGGAATGATGCTAAAGCTGAAACTCCAGTACTTTGGCCACCTCATGCGAAGAGTTGACTCATTGGAAAAGACTCTGATGCTGGGAGGGATTGGGGGCAGGAGGAGAAGGGGATGACCGAGGATGAGATGGCTGGATGGCATCATGGACTCGATGGACGTGAGTCTGAGTGAACTCCAGGAGATGGTGATGAACAGGGAGGCCTGGCGTGCTGCGATTCATGGGGTTGCAAAGAGTCGGACACGACTGAGCAACTGAACTGAACTGAAACCATTTGTAACATCCACTACAGTCAGGATAAAGAGCAGTTCTATCACCCTCCCAATTTTTCTGGCTTGACTTTTGAGATCAGACCCCCACCTCCATCCCCAGCCCCAGACTCTGGCCACTATCAATCTGTTCTTTGTCCCTACAGTTGCCTCAGCCCCCTTTTTAGAATGTCATTTAAGTGAAATTATATGCACCTCATCATTGCGGTTTGGGGAGTTAAATGCTTCTTAGGTGATTTTAACATGCTGCCAAGTTCGAGAATCACTGACATTCTTTGTAACTTGTTCCTTCCATAAGGGTGAGAGCTGCTTCCTTCTTAACTGAACGTGGAGTAACATTGGATGGAGACCCAAGAACATTTCACCAGTAGATCCAAAAAGGCACCCCATGGGGAAAGAAGATAAATCATTTTTTTAAAAAGGAAAACAGGTGATGCAAATTACTGAAAAGAAAGTCCAGATAAAAATATCCTAAAATGGGCTTGTTCTTACAGCTTAAAAATAGGGAACAAGACCTTCTTGGCAAAGAGCAGCCTCAGATGACATGCGAGAACTCAGCCTCCTCTAATGGCCATACTTGAGGATTTGCACACAGGGCAGGAAATAAGACACCATTCATTCAGTCCAAAACGAGTAAATGATGATTGCTGCCAGATGTCCTTAGGCAAAAAAAGCACAATTTCAAGCAAACGAAGTCTGCCTCTTCTTGTGGCACTTTGTCAGATCATCACTGAACCAGAACTATTACAATAGCTCAATTCTAATTCAGGCACCAACCACCATGGCGCCAACTCACCACGAAGAGAAGCTCAGAAAGCTTTGAGGATAAAATGTATGGGTCTTTGCTGCATTCCTGTGTGTTAGGCACGAGTTCCCCTGGAGGAATGACAGCCTCCATCTTTTTTTTTTTTCCTTTTGAACTTGTTATTTTGTCGTGGGGTATAGCTGATGAACAAGGCTGTGACAGTTGCAGGTGCACAGCGAAGAGACTCAGCCATGCACATACGTGAATCCATTCTCCCCCCGCTCCCAGCCAGGCTGCCACATAACATGGAGCAGAGTCCCTCTGCTGTACAGGGGGGTCTTGTTGGTTATCCATTTTCAGCACAGCTCCATCTTCTTCTCTGGGCTGGCTGTGAGGACAGGATGGCCTTCCTGCCCTGGACCATGTTCCCTTCCTCCCACCCCTTTTGTGGATAGTCCTCTCAAGCCGCATCCTTAGGCAGCAGAAGGAAGAACAGTGGGATAGAGACAAGCCTGGAGGGTAATTTTGAGGAAGCCCCTGGGGCCCATCAGTGTCTACAGAGCCCCGTGTAAATGCATTTTGGGGCGAGATTTATGGTTGAGTATTCTCTAATGGAAGTAGAAGCTTCTCTGGGTAATGCTAGGAGGCCAGGAAGAAGAAAACAAAGCTTCATAATCTCATTTAACTGCTTCTTTAGGGTCTGTGGAATGTCTCTGGGGAGTCAGAGATGTTGCAGTGGCGCACCTAAAAATAGCCAGACTGCAGACCTGAGATGGTGGAGGGCATCTTTTGCCAAAAGAGATACTGTGTGTATGTACCCAGTTGCTCAGTCATGTCCTGGCAAGAATACTGGAGTGGGTTGCCATTTCCTTCATGGGATCTTCCTGACCCAGGGATCACACCTGGGTCTCTTCAGTCTCCTGGATTGGCAGGCAGACCACCACTGCACCACCAGGGAAGCCCTCAAGTAGATGCTAGCCTATCGATTACAGAATAAGTTGTGCATGCAAATTGTATTAAAACAGGTTGTGGTTTTCACCAAGAGGTTTCAGGGTTTGGAACCTATTCATTCTGTTCAAGGTCCTGATTTCCCTTCCTGAAACTCTATTTAAGGTCAAAGGACTATTATTGTCTTATTGCTGCTTCATTAGGAAATGAAATTCCTTCTTTTTAGTGCATGAGTCTCCCACTGGACTGAAGTTCAGGCTGAATGATTTTTAATTCATTTACTTTGAAATTATCATAATGAGCAAGTGCTGGGCAATGAATTAATAAGTGAAATGGTTGCATCAATTGGATTGCTTCAACAAAACCAATCATATGCATAGACATGCCAGCAGTCTTGGCTGTGTGGTCCCCCACACTGTCAGTGGTAGGCCTGGGTAGACAGAGGTTTGGTTCAGTAACCTGGATCTTTAGTGTCTTTCCTGTTTTCTGAGGTCTATACCCTTGTGTGTTAAGGAGCGAGTATTGCTGCAGCCCTGTATGTCCATGTTGACTATGGGAAAGGACTGATACCAAAAGCTGGAGCAGGAAGAAATGGGTCTGCTGTTCTAGAACAGGGTTTGGAATTCGACAACCTAGGTCCTCTTGGAGTTTTGGGCAGAAATCTCTCATCAGATTGCAAGATGTTAGCATACCTACCCAGGACACAACAGTAGAAGCCCCTCCCTCAAACCTCACAAGCCAAACAATGATCGAACCAGTCAACAAACCAGCCAGACAAACCCTGCTGTCACTCATGTCCAAATGCCTTGATTGACAGGTTTAAATAGTAGAGAATATTTCTGGGAAGGAAGATTTTCAGGTAATGACTCTAGTGATCAAAGGATTGTATACCATACCTTCTTTAAAGAGGTTTTAATTTTTTTAAATGATTTATTTATTTACTTATTTCTTTTTCACTACACTGGGCCTTTGTTGCTGCCTGCTGGTTTTCTCCAGTTACAGTAGGTGGGGGCTACGCTCCAAATGCGGTGCACAGGCTCATTGAGGTGGTTTCTCTTGTGGAGCACAGTTCTAGGTGCATGGGCTTAGTTGTCACACAGCATGTGGGGTCTTCCCAGATCAGGAATGGAACACATGTCCCCTTCATTGACAGGTGGATTCTTAACCACTGGACTGTCAGGAAAGTCCTAAAGATGTCATATCTAATATAAAAATTGTATGCTCTTTACAAAGATGTAAGCAATACAGGTGTATATAAAATAAAAAGAAACTATCCTTAATATCCCTATAAACGTTGTCTATTTTAAAAAATCTATTTAACACATTTTTAGCAGTAGATAGTTAAAGACTGATCTACATTTGGACTCAGCAGTATCACTTCAAGAATCTATTTTTTAGAAATAATATCACTATTATATAAAGACATATGTACATAAGATGATTTATTATCTAGCATGTAATAGCAAAACAGTGGAAAAAACCTAGATGCCTATTTATGGGAGGATTGTTGAAAAAGGTGTGGTGTGTGCCATTGAAAGTGGCCAAAGTAGATCTACATGTTTTGATTCATCCCAGATATATTATTAAACAATATAAAAGTGAGATGCAATAATTTTGAATAGTAGGATTGCTTTTTCTTTTAAAATGTGTGTAGATATGTGTGTGTGTGTGTGTGTGTGTGTGTGTGTACCTGTGTACACTGTGGAGTCCAGAAAGAGATGTAGTGAACGGAGCTTTTGAGGACTGAGATTATTGGATGGGAGGGGGAAACATCGGAGAAAAAGACTTCTGCCTGGGCATTCAATATATATATATATTATATATAAGTAGGGCATATATATATATATATTTGACATATATATTAAATGGAGAGAGGGAAAGAGATATAGAGAGCGACAGGCAGAGACAGAGAGAGACAAACAGAAAAAGAGAGAGGGAAAGAAAGATTTTTTTTAATCAGAATATAATAGCTTTGCAATGCTGTGTTAGTTTCTGCCTTACAACACCATGAATCAGCCATATATATACATATATTCTCTCCCTCTTGAGCCTCCCTCCCACCCCCGTCTCACCCCTCTAGGTCATCACAGAGCACTGAGCTGAGCTCCCTGCGCTGTACAGCAACTTCCCACTAGCGAGCTGTTTCACACTTCCCTCCCATTCCCACATTGTGTCTACAAGTCTGTTCTCTACATCTGCACCTCTGTTTCTGTCCTACAAATAGGTTCATCAGTATCATTTTTCTAGATTCTATATATATGTGCTAATATATGATATTTGTTTTGCTCTTCTGACTTACTTAACTCTGTATGACCAGTTCTAGGTTCATCCATATCACTTCTACTGACTCCATTTCATTCCTTTTTGTGGCTGAGTAATATATATGTATATGTACCACATCTTATATATATGTACCACATCCTCTTTATCCATTTATTATCAGTGGACATCTAGGCTGCTTCCATGTCCTGGCTATTATAAATAGTGCTGCAGTGGACACTGGGGTGCATGTGTCTTTCTGAGTTATGGTTTCTCAGGGTAGATTTGATGTGAAGAATTGGCTCATGTGATTATGAGGTGAGAGATCCCATAGTCCGCTGTCTGTAAGCTGGAGGCCCAAGAGAGGTGCTGGTGTACTGCAGTGTGATTCTGAGGACCCAAGAACCAAGGGAGCCTTTGGTGTGAGTCCCAGCCAGAGAACAGGAAGAGATGGCTGTCCAGTAAGCAGTCTGACGGTGAAAGTGAATTCTGTCTTCTGCCTTTCCATGTTATTCAGGTTGTCAGTGGATGCGGTCCACCCACATAGGGGAGGGCAATCTGCTTTACTCAGTCTATGGATTCATGTGCCAATCTTTTCCGGTGACACCCTACCCCTAGCCCCCATCCTCCTTCCTCCCACTGGCTCTCTAAGCCCTGCCTCTGTGGGCTGGCAGTGTCTAAGGTATTTCTCTTCAGTTTAGATGGATTGTCCTGGTCTTCCTCTCCAACTTACTGGACTGGGGTCTTTGGCCATATTTCTATTCTGCAGTTCATCTAACTTTGGTCTGACTTTGCAATCTATTTAGAGTCTTTGAGGAGAGACCTACTTCAGCATACAATTAAGCATGCTGGTTAGGGGTGTGGATTTTGCTGTTAGCCTCATCCGAGTTTGCTGCTGCTGCTGCTGCTGCTAAGTCACTTCAGTCGTGTCTGACTCTGTGCGACCCCATAGACGGCAGCCCACTAGACTCTGCCGTCCCTGGGATTCTCTAGGCAAGAACGCTTAAGTGGGTTGCCATTTCCTTCTCCAATGTATGAAAGTGAAAAGTGAAAGTGAAGTCACTCAGTCGTGTCTGACTCTTTGTGACCCCATGGGCTGCAGCCTGCCAGGCTCCTCCATCTATGGTATTTTCCAGGCAAGAGTACTGGAGTGGGGTGCCATTGTCTACTCCTCATCCGAGTTTAGGTCCCAGCTATTCCCTCTAGCAGTTCTGTAACCTGGTGCAAGCTATTTAGCATCTTTTTTGAAAGATATTTTTGGATGTGGACTTTTTAAAAAGTCATTATTGAATTTGTTGCAATATCATTTCTGTTTTGATTTTTTGGCCATGAGACATATGGGATCTTAATTCTCTGACAAGGGATGCCTCCCTTGCATTGGAGGATGAAGTCTTAACCACTGGACTGCCAAGGGAAGGCCCTATTTAGCATCTTTAAGCTTCACTGTCCTCAGCTGTAAAATGAGAAGAGCAATGCTGGATCACAGTGCTGTTGTAGGGATCAGATGGGACAGAGCATACATACTAAATGCTTGGGACAAAGGCTGGCTTTAACACCTTCCTGGGTTCAGCTTGCTGAGCCCATAAAATGGGATTATATAAACTGTTCAAACACTGACTGACTTTCTGGAAACATGATCCCCTGAGAGGGTCGAATCCCGTCCTCCCTGAGCGATTTCTGAGGGTTTCCCAGGGCACTGATTTGGGCATGTCTAGGATCAGTGCCTTGGCCCCTCTGGCTTCTCATATCCCACCTCCACGCTGCTGCCTTTTAGGCCCATCTTTTGCTGGGAAGCCCCGTTTCTGTTTGTGACTATCTCGGACTCCACACACTCCAGTCTTTTACAAAAGAAATGCATTTTCTGTTTCCTTGCAGTGTAACTGTGGCCAGGCTGTGCCTTCACTCACAGCCTGATGCAAAAGTCAGGGCTAATGAAAGTGTTGAGAATAACCTGTAATAGTGGCCAGAGGCAGCTGCTGTTGGACAAGCCTGCACTGCTCTGCTTGATTCTGGAATGCCTGCTCCTGGTGGGTCTACATCTGAGTCACCTCTCTGGCCCAGAGCTCCCATAACTGCCCCAGGATGACTGACTAGCGGAGACCCAGTCCCTCAGAAGGAACCTCGATGTCACCCTACTCTCAAGGTCATTGTAATAGAGATTTCTCAAAGTGTGGAGTAGTTTCTTCTAAGTAATCACTTGTGCAGGGCTTGCCAGGTGGTTCAGTGGTAAAGAATACACCTGCAGGGGATGTGGGTTCGATCCCTGAGCTGAGAAGATCCCCTGAAGAAGGAACTGGCAACCCTCTCCAGGATTCTTGCCTGGAAAATTCCATGGATAGAGGAGCCTGGCAGGCTACAGTCCATGGGGTCATAAGGAGTCAAACACGACTTAGTGACTAAACAACAAAGTCTTTCTGAAGCACCGTTTTCTTTAGTGTAAAATTTCTTTAAATACCAAATGTATTTGTCTCTCCATTGCCTCCTGCATCAAGTCCCGAGTCTCTCCTAGACCTTTTCCTGCCCGATTTCTAAGAGAAATCCTCTCTTCCAGTCAGGCCAGGCATCTCACTATCCCCACACAGACTCTGTTCATCCTCACTTTTATATATTTGCTCATTTATTTACCCCACATGAAGTGCCTTTCTTTCACCTTCTCTATTTGGAAGAATCTTTCAGTTTTTCTAATATTGAATAACTGAATTTCTCCATGAGACTTTCCTGGCTGCTCCCTCTGACAGCAACCTCTCCTTATTCTCATAGGTCTTTCTATATAGTTCCCTAGGGGTAAGGTCGTAATTATTTATTATTTAAAGTTTAAAATATTAAAAATATTTTTAATTGGAGGATAATTGCTTTAGAATGTTGTTTTAGTTTCTGCTGTACAACAACATAAATCAGCCATGTATGCATATCCTTCCTAAACCTCCCTCCCACCCCCCACATCTCACCCTTCTAGGTCATTGCAGAGCACTGGGGTGAGCTCCCTGTGTTATCCTAGCTAGCTGCTTTACATATAGTAGTGTATATATTTCAATGCTTCTCTTTCAGTTTGTCTCACCCTCTTCTTCCCACATTGTGTCCACAAACCTGTTGTCTATGTTTCAGTCTCTATTCCTGCCCTTCAAACAGGTTGTAATTATTCTATTTTTTGTTTCGTTCTGTTATGGGCAGAAGAAATAAATTACTTTAGGGCAAGATCCTTGTCTTACTTTTGTCTGATATCCCTCCAAAGTGATCATTTGTCCTATTTGCCTATGTGGGAATTGATTCAGTTCCTGTTTTTTACTATGAGGAAACACAAGTTATGTGAGTCTTGCTGGAGGATAGGGTCCCTCCAATGGAGTCTGAAGAGATCAGAAACTCTGTTACTTTTTCTTTCCATGCCTTGTGGATGGATGCAGACACACAGTCTAAGCTTAGACAGCATAGAATTTTGAATTTGCAGAGTACTTCACAGATGCATGTTGAAAAAAAAAGCAGGGGAGGGGGCAGACAAATCGTTTGGGGGTAATGATTGGCAGCATTGCCAGTCTAGCACCCGGAAAGTTATCACTTAAAACCGTTGGTGGCAGCTGAGGAACTGAAGTCAGGAATAGTGTCCTCACCTCATTGATTCTGTCTGTTATTTCATCTATGTTCCTCCCTGAGCTCTCCCTGGATCCTGCTCATTTTCTTAGGTGGTTCTCCTGCTTTCTTGTCAATTTTCTGAGCTTGTTTTTTGCTATATAATCTCTTTCATAAGCAGAATCTTAAACAAACAAACAGTCCTTCCCCCCAACAAAAAAACATGCTCATAGATGCAGGGAACTGATTGGTGGCTGCCAGAGATGGGAGGTGGGGAAGGGTGGGAGAAATAGGTGAATTGTTTTTGCTTGTTTTAGTTTAAACAAATTGAATAAAAAATAAATTAAGGTTAAACAATGTTCCCATTTTACATTTTTTTATAGTGAATGGCAACTCAGCTCAGGAATCTTTGAAAGTTTGTCCAATACAGCTTACCTGGTGGCTCAGACAGTAAAAATTCTTCCTGCAATGCAGGAGACCTTAGTTTGATCCCTGGATAGGGAAGATCTCCTGGAGAAGGGAATGGTAACCCATTCCAGTATTCTTGCCTGGAGAATTCCATGGACAGAGGAGCATGACAGGCCATACAGGCCATGGGCTGGCAAAGAGTCAGACATGACTGAGAGACTAACACTTTCACTTTCTCGGATTCCAGCAGCATCTAACTGTATTATGAATTTTACTAATATAGCAGTTCCCAAAATGTGTTCAATAGCATGCTAATTTTACTGGCTGCCATTCTGTTACATTACAGAATGATTGGGAAATATGGATTCTACAAAGTTAAACAGGTGTGTTTACTATAGAATCTTTGTTCACATAGAGTTTAAAGCTTCAATAGAATAAAATATACACTAGCCCTTCTCAAGTTTATCTGTGAAACCCTAATTTTCCTCAGTAAATCTCCTGAAACTATTTTGGAAAAACAAAACAAAACAAATTGGTATACTCCTGGTTATCCTCTGCAGCTTGTTGATAGCCTTTTAATAAATTTGAAGTTCATGACAATTGGCTTCTATTGCTTGCAGTCAAGAATTCTGGCTGCTACATTTGATACTGTCTAGTACACGCAGAACTCAGTTAAGATGTACTGACTATACTTGGACTTGAGCTCTCTGTTGGAAGCTTGAGGTCAGGTTACAGAGAGCACTGAAATCAAGCTAAAGAGCAAGCCAACTGACGCAGAAATAGAGACACAGACACAGAGAAGGCATAGGTGGATACCAGGGTGGAGGAGAGCAAGGGGCAGGGTGAACTGGGAGGTTGAAACTGACATACATACACAATGTGCAAAATAAATACCTAATGAGAACCTAATGAACAGTATGAAAAGGCAAAAGATATGACTCTGAAAGATGAACTCCCCAAGTTGGTAGGTGCCAAATATGCTACTGGAGAAGAGTGGAGAAATAGCTCCCAAAAGAATGAAAAGATGGAGCCAAAGCAAAAACAATGCCCAATTGTGGATGTGATGTGACTGGTAATGGAAGCGAAGTCCAATGCTGTAAAGAACAATATTGCATAGGAACTTGGAATGTTAGGTCCATGAATCAAGGCAAATTATAAGTGGTAAACAAGAGATGGCAAGAGTGAGTATCGACATTTTAGTAATCAGTGAACCAAAATGGACCAGAATGGGTGAATTTAATCCAGATGACCATTACATCTACTACTGTGAACAAGAGTCCTTTAGAAAAAAATGGAGTAGCTCTCATAGTCAACGAAAGAATCTGAAATGCAGTATTTGGGTGCAATCTCAAAAATGACAGAATGATCTCTGTTGTTTCCAAGGCAAACCTTTCAATATCACTTATGCCCCAACCACTAATGCCGAGGAAGCTGAAGCTGAATGGTTCTATGATGACCTACAAGACCTTCTAGAACTAACACCAAAAAAGTTGTTCTTTTCATTATAGGGGACTGGAATGCAAAAGTAGGAAGTCAAGAGATACCTGGAGTAATAGGCAAATTTGGCCTTGGAACAGAATGAAGCAGGACAAAGGCTGACAGAGTTTTGTCAAGAGAACCCACTGATCATAGCAAACACCCTCTTTCAACAACACAAGAGATGACTCTACACATGGACATCACCAGATGGTTAATACCAAAATCAGATGGATTATATTCTTTGTAGCTGAAAATGGAGAACTGCTATACAGTCAGTAAAAACAAGACTGGGAGCTGACTGTGGATCAGATCATGAGCTCCTTGTTGCTAAATTCAGACTTAAATTGAAGAAAGTAGGGAAAACCACTAGACCATTCAGGTATGACCTAAATCAAATCCCTTATGATTATACAGTGGAAGTGACAAACAGATTCAAGGGATTGGATCTGTAAGATAGAGTGCCTGAAGAAGTATGGATGGAGGTTCATAACACTGTGTAGGAAGCAGTCCTCAAAACCATCCCCAAGAAGAAGAAATGCAAAAAGGCGAAGTGGTTGTCTGAGGAGGCCTTACAAATAGCTGTGAAGGGAAGAGATGTGAAAGGCAAAGGAGAAAAGGAAAGGTATATCCATCTGAATGCAGAGTTCCAAATAATAGCAAAGAGAGATAAGAAAGTCTTCCTCAGTGATTAATGCAAAGACATAGAGGAAAACAACAGAATGGGAAAGACTAGAGATCTCTTCAAGAAAATTAGAGATACCAAGGAAGTATTTCATGCAAAGATGGGTTCAATAAAGGACAGAAATGGTATAGACCTAACAGAAGCAGAAGATATTAAGAAGAAGTGGCAAGAATACACGAAAGAACTAGACAATAAAGCTCTTAATGACCCAGATAACTATGATGGTGTGATCATTCACCTAGAGCTAGACATCCTGGAGTGCAAAGTCAAGTGGGCCTTAGGAAGCATCACTAAAAACAAAGCTAGTGGAGGTGATGGAATTCCAGTTGAGCTATTTCAAATCCTAAAAGATGATGCTGTGAAAGTGCTGCACTCAATACGCCAGCAAATTTGGGAACTCAGCAGTGGCCACAGGACTGGAAAAGGTCAGTTTTCATTCCAATCTCAAAGAAAGGCAATGCCAAAGAATGCTCAAACTACCACACAATTGCACTCATTTCACATGCTAGAAAAGTAATGCTCACAATTCTGCAAGACAGGCTTCAACAGTGTGTGAACAGTGAACTCCCAGATGTTCAAGCCGAATTTATAAAAGGCAGAGGAATCAGAGATCAAATTGCCAACATCCATTGGATCATTGGATGAAATGATCCAAAAAAGAAAAAGCAAGAGAGTTCCAGAAAAGCATCTACTTTTGCTTCATTGACTAAACTAAAGCCTTTGACTGTGTGGATCACAACAAACTGTAGAAAATTCTTAAAGAGACGGGTACACCAGACCACCTGACCTGTCTCCTGAGAAATCTGTATGCAGGTTAAGAAGCAACAGTTAGAACCAGACATGGAACAGTGGACTGGTTCTAAATTGGGAAAGGAGTATATCAAGGCTGCATATTGTCACCTTGCTTATTTAACTTACATGCAGAGTACATCATGTGAAATGCTGGACTGGATGAAGCACAGCTGGAATCAAGATTGCCAGGAGAAATATCAATAACCTCAGATATGCAGATGATACCACCCTTATAGCAGAAAGTGAAGGGGAACTAAAGAGCCTCTTGATGAAAGTTAAAGAGGAGAGTGAAAAAGCTGGCTTAAAACTCAACATTCAAAAAACTAAGATCATGGAATCCAGTCCCATTTCTTCATGGGAAATAGATGGAGAAACAATGGAAACAGTGACAGATTTTATTTTCTTGAGTTCTAAAACCACTGCCGATGGTAGCTGCAGCCTTAAAATGAAAAGACACTTGCTCCTGGGAAGAAAAGCTATGATAAACCTAGACAGCATATTAAAAAGCAGAGACATTGCTTTACTGACAAAGATCTGTCTATTCAAAGCTATGGTTTTTCCAGTAGTCATGTATGAACATGAGATTTAGACTATAAGGAAAGCTGAGCACCAAAAAATTGATGCTTTTGAATTGTAGTGTTGGAGAAGACTCTTGAGAGTCCTTTGGGCTGCAAGAAGATCAAACCAGTCAGCCCTATAGGAAATCAGTCCTGAATATTCATTGGAAGGACTGATGCTGAAGCTGAAGCTCCAATGCTTTGGCCACCTAATGTGAAGAACTGACTCATTGGGAAATAGCCTGATACTTGGAAAGATTGAAGGCAGAAGGAGAAGGGGACAACAGAGGATGAGATGGTTGGATGGCAT
Source organism: Oreotragus oreotragus (assembly GCA_006410675.1). NCBI lineage: Eukaryota > Metazoa > Chordata > Mammalia > Artiodactyla > Bovidae > Oreotragus > Oreotragus oreotragus. Next base: position 213,093 of record SJYX01018467.1, read on the forward strand.
CACCAACTCAGTGGACATGAGTTTGAGCAAGCTGTGGGAACTGGTGGTGATGGACAGGGAAGCTTGGTGCGCTGCAGTCCATGGGGTCACAAAGATTTGGATACAACTGAGTGACTGATCTGAACTGAATGAGAACTAGGGTTCCCCTCTTAGTTCAGTTGGTAAAGAATTCGCTTGCAGTGCAGGAGTACGCCTGTAATGCAGCAGACCTGGATTCAATTCCTGGGTTTAGAAGATTGCCTGGATAAGAAAATGACAACCCACTGCAGTATTCTTGCCTGGGAAATCCCATGGACAGAGGAGCCTGGAGGCCTACAGTCCATGGGGTCGCAAGCGTTGGACGCAACTTAGCAGCTAAGCCACTGAGAACCTGCTGAACAGCACAGGCAACTTTCCTCAGTGCTCTATGGTGACCTAAATGGAAGGAGACAAACAAAAGAGGAGATTTATGTATACGTAGAGCTGATTCACTTTGCTGTACAGCAGAAACTAATACAATGCTGTAAAGCAACTATACTCCAATAAAAATTAATTAAAAAAAAGTCTGCCAACTAAGGTTGTTTGGACTATGGACTAGCAGTCATTTGAGAAATGAGAGACTGAGCCAACTAATTCCTTCATGTTTCCCATTTGTGTGAAGTAGTGTCTTTCTAGAGTCGACAGCATCTCTGGGAATATACAGGCACACGCTGCACACATTGGCCTTTGTGCTGGATTCTCCTACAAGAGAACTGGGCCATTGGTAAGAAGAGCGTGTTAGTGGCTTAACTTCTGAAATTTATACTGCATCTTTGAACATGAAGATCAGACTCGGAGATCTGGAGGGCCCTAGAGCTACAGGCCTCCCAAGGTCAAGTCCGGGATTTGATTTTTACCCTCTTTCCAAGCTAAGAAGTCAGGGTGTCCCTGTTTCATGGAATCTGGCAGAAGATCCAAGTCTCCTGAGTCTGAGACAAAGGACTTTATTACTCTGGTCCGCCGTGTTGTGCTTCATGCTTAGTCACATCTGATTCTTTGTGACCCCATGGACGGTAGCTTGCCAGGCTCCTCTGTCCGTGGGGTTCTCCCGGAAAGAATACAGGAGTGGGTTGCCGTTTCCTTCTTCAGAGGATCTTCCCAGCCCAGGAACTGAACCAGCATCTCCTGCATTGCAGGTGGATTCTTTACCACCGAGCCATTGGGGAAGCCCCACTCTGGCCCCATATTTATACTAAAAAATTATTTGTTGTTGATCTGAAATTAAAATTTAACTGGGGGAACTTACTTGGTAGTTCAGTGGTTAAGACTGTGCTTCCACTGCAAGGAGTGCAGGTATGATCCCTGGTCAGGGAACTAACATCCTGTGTACTCTGTGGCATGGTCATATTAAATTAAAGAAATAAAAACCTTGTCTCCAAAAAATTAAAAATAAGCCTTCCTTTAAAAAAAATAAAATTTGACTGGGCATCCTGTATTTTTATTTGCTATATCTTGCCCATCCAAGCGCAACATATTGCATGGACATCAGCATATTTGTGTTGGTTGGTGCTCAAAGCCTTGCCTCCTTGGCACACCCAGCAAGGCACTCAGGAACATGATAGCTCCCTGGGGACAGTGGGGGCAGCACTGGCAGGTGGTTAAGGGACTGCAGGTTTCTGGGGACTCCCACCCAGAGGGGTCTTCAGCAGTGTCAGGGGGAGAATGACCCAAGCCTGCAGCGTTTTCCCCAGCAGCAGTGGCTCAGCCCCTAGCGTGGACTTGGGGTTTCCAGGCCAGCTCTTTTATGTTTGAGTGATGATTCTCCGGTTCTCTAGTTCTCCTAGCCTCCCTTACACACCCTATTCCTTTTGCCATCTCAGCCTTTATAACATGTTTTAAACCTGTTCCCTGCATTTTATTCCTCATTGAATTGTTTAGGGTGATGCTCATTTTTCTGGCTGGACAGTGACAGCTGGACAGATATAGCTCTGGTGGTATATTCTTGATTAATAAGCCTGTGAGTGTAGCCTAGTGCTCAGCACGTAATGCATGAATAAGAAATGCTTATTAAGGATACTATTATTAAAATAGATGGAAATCAAAGACACTGCTCGGGGGGACTTCCCTGATGGCTCAGTGGTAAAGAATACACCTGCCAATCCAGGAGACACGGGCTCGATTCTTGGTTCGTGAAGATCCCACATGCCACAGAGCACCTAAAGCCCACGCACCACAATTTCTGAAGCCCGAGTGCCTAGAGCTTGTGCTCCACAACAACACAGGCCACCTCAACGAGAAGCCCACGCAACACAATGAAGAGTAGCCCTGCTCACCGTAACTGGAAAGAGAAAGCCTGAGCAGCAACGAAGACCCAGCACAGCCATAAATTTTTTTTTTTAGTTTGCAATGTTAAAAAAATAGTGGAGGATGTTGCAGGAAAACTTTTTCATGCTAAGTATAAAAAGCAAGTGTTAGGTAAGGCATTATGTCCTATAGCTCAGAAGTGGAGGCAATGGAAGACAGTTTCTGAATGGCAAGAGTTTATTTTTCAGTACATTTTCATTCATAGTATTAATCATAGTATCAAAGTGTTATTCTCTTCTATAAATCTCCCCAAATGATGAAATGAAATACAATATCATATTCCTGGGCTTCCCTTGAGGCTCAGCTGGTAAAGAATCTGCCTGCAATGAGAGAGATCTGGGTTCAATCCCTGGGCTGGGAAGATCCCCTGGAGAATGGAAAGACTACCCACTCCAGCACTCTGGCCTGGAGAATTTCGTGGACTGTATGGGAATTGTATGGACTGTATAGGAATCAGATTCATAGGAGAAAACTAGTTTAGCATTGTGAACATAAATGTAAACATGAATATTTGGCAGTCATTGATTTAACAATATTTATTATCTGTTAGGTTCCAAGTAGACTAAAGTCACCTTTCAGATATAATGTTGAGTCGCTTCAGTTGTGTCCAACTCTTTGTGACCCTATGGACCCAGGCTCCTGTGTCCATGGGATTCTCCAGGCAAGAATACTGGAGTAGGTTGCCGTGCTTTTCTCCAGGGGATCTTCCTGACCCAGGGATCTAACCCACATCTCCTGCAGCTCCTGCGTTGGAGGCTCTTTACCACTGAGCCACCAGGGAAGCCCTTCAGATATAATACATCAGCATAAATGTAATGATTCTCAAGGGAATCTTATAATACTCCTCTTGGAACCCATGCACTCCATTTCTTTCTGTCTCAAGCATAAATCGTCAGAACTAATTGCATGTGGGCTAGGGGTTGGAAGGATGAGGCCAACTGATATTTACACTATGTGGTTTGTTAATAAACATTGCTCTATTTCATTAGTCCCGTTTCAGGAGCCACTGGAGGAAGAGCAACTGTCTCTAATTACAGGGAGGAGGTTCTGGAAAAACATCTCACTCAAACTGGAGGGGACCTGCAGGAAGATGTAATGGTTCCAAGTTGCTGAGTCTGATTTCAGGGATCAGTGGTGCATCGTTTTATCTGTTCTACTTTATCAAAGACCTTGCAGTGTCCCTGTGTTGATTTCTCATAAACTCTGTCTGTACAGGTGCTAAGCCACTTTAGTCGTGTCCAGCTCTTTGCAACCCCATGGCCTGCAGCCCGCCAGGCTCCTCTGTCCATGGGATTCTCCAGGCAAGAATACTGGAGTGGGTTGCCACGCCCTCCTCCAGGGGATCTTCCTGACCCAGGGATTGAAACTGCATTTCCTATTTCTGCTGCATTGGCAGGTGGCTTCTTTACTACTAGCACAACCTGGGAAACCCCTCAGGATGCTGATGAAACTGGTGACATCTTAAAACAAATATCTTTTTGAGGACTAGGAACTGTTCTAAACATTTGCAGACAGTATTTAATTTCTCCAATGATCTTGTGAGGCATATTACTCACCAAAACCCCAAGATTTGAGAGATAAAAAAAACTGGTCAAGCTCTCACAGCTGCTAAATGCCTGTCAGAATGAAAATCTAAGTTTGCCCAATTCCAAAACTGTATAAATCTCAACCCCCCCCCCCTCGACTGACCATATGATCATAGGCTTGCAAAGCAATAGTGTTGGAAGTGTTGATAGTGATCATCTAGTCTAGTGGTGAGATTTGCTTACATACACAGACCTTAGAGTGTTTCATTTATTTATTTAATTTTTCCAGATTGGAGACCAGGATTAAGGGCTTATCCATGAAGACATTGCAGCACTTTAGTTTTATAAAGGTATGGAGAGGGTTTAATGGCACTCACTTTTAAGAGATTTCTTGGAAAAAATATCAGCACTTGAAAGGTCAAAGCTGATGCCTGGTGGGAAGAACAGGACAGATTGATTTATGGGGATTGGAACACAAAAGGTATAGTAAGAATGACAATGAGGAATAAAATAATGAGACTTGGCTGACTGTATTCCACTGCTTCTGTGTGTGAGCCTGGTTAGGGAGGACGTAAGAGAATGTCCAAGTCACTTGGGGAGACTGATTTGCCAGAAGAAAAGAACATTTTAAAGCCAGAGTAGAAAGGAAGTCAGGCATTCTTCGGTCAATATTAAAACTGGAATCTCAGTTAATTTATTCATCTGGTCATATTTTTGAGCTGTTACTATGTGCTAGGAACTGACCTAAGCTCAGAGATAGAATAGAAATTCCTTTAAAGATTATTTATTTGGCTGTACCAGGTCTTAATTGCAGCATGCAGAATCTAGTTCCCTGATCAGGGATTGACCTCAGGCCCCCTGCATTGGGGGTGCAGAGTCTTAGCCACTGGACCTCCAGGGAAGTCCCAGGAATTCTGACAGACATGGTCCCCACTGCATGCACCTCAGTCTAATCAGGGAGAAGATGTTGGTCAAATAATTACAAATTAGTCATACATTTATATAATTTAATAAGTGCTACCAAGAAGTATGGGATGCTGTGAGAATGTATACAAAGAAGTTCTGAGCTAGGCGTGGGGTCAGGGTAGGGCTGGTGCTGTGTGCTGTGTGTGTGGGCTCAGTCATGTCTGACTTTGTGACCCTGTGGACTGTAGCCCTCCAGATTCCTCTGCCCATGGGATTTCCTAGGCAAGAATGCTGGAACGGGTTGCCATTTCTTCCTCCAGGAGTTCTTCCCGACCCAGGGATTGAGCCTACATCTCCTTCATCTCCTTGCGTTGGCAGATGGAACCTTGACCACTGAGCCACCTGGGAAGCCCCGCTGTTGCCTACAGTGACCTCTGAGGGGTGGGCACACAGAGGCTGAATGGAGAGGGGAGGAGGTCTCCTCACAGAGGCAGGGGAGAGCGCGCAAGTTCAAGGAGCTGGGAGGCAGAGGGTTTGGAGAGCAGAGAGGAAAGGGAGGCCTGTTAGCCAGCAACTTGCTAAGGATTTTGATTTTATCCTGGAGGAATGAGAAGTCCTTGGAGGGTTTTAAGCATGGAGTGACCTGGTTGATTTGGCATGAGACCANGTGATCATCTAGTCTAGTGGTGAGATTTGCTTACATACACAGACCTTAGAGTGTTTCATTTATTTATTTAATTTTTCCAGATTGGAGACCAGGATTAAGGGCTTATCCATGAAGACATTGCAGCACTTTAGTTTTATAAAGGTATGGAGAGGGTTTAATGGCACTCACTTTTAAGAGATTTCTTGGAAAAAATATCAGCACTTGAAAGGTCAAAGCTGATGCCTGGTGGGAAGAACAGGACAGATTGATTTATGGGGGTTGGAACACAAAAGGTATAGTAAGAATGACAATGAGGAATAAAATAATGAGACTTGGCTGACTGTATTCCACTGCTTCTGTGTGTGAGCCTGGTTAGGGAGGACGTAAGAGAATGTCCAAGTCACTTGGGGAGACTGATTTGCCAGAAGAAAAGAACATTTTAAAGCCAGAGTAGAAAGGAAGTCAGGCATTCTTCGGTCAATATTAAAACTGGAATCTCAGTTAATTTATTCATCTGGTCATATTTTTGAGCTGTTACTATGTGCTAGGAACTGACCTAAGCTCAGAGATAGAATAGAAATTCCTTTAAAGATTATTTATTTGGCTGTACCAGGTCTTAATTGCAGCATGCAGAATCTAGTTCCCTGATCAGGGATTGACCTCAGGCCCCCTGCATTGGGGGTGCAGAGTCTTAGCCACTGGACCTCCAGGGAAGTCCCAGGAATTCTGACAGACATGGTCCCCACTGCATGCACCTCAGTCTAATCAGGGAGAAGATGTTGGTCAAATAATTACAAATTAGTCATACATTTATATAATTTAATAAGTGCTACCAAGAAGTATGGGATGCTGTGAGAATGTATACAAAGAAGTTCTGAGCTAGGCGTGGGGTCAGGGTAGGGCTGGTGCTGTGTGCTGTGTGTGTGGGCTCAGTCATGTCTGACTTTGTGACCCTGTGGACTGTAGCCCTCCAGATTCCTCTGCCCATGGGATTTCCTAGGCAAGAATGCTGGAACGGGTTGCCATTTCTTCCTCCAGGAGTTCTTCCCGACCCAGGGATTGAGCCTACATCTCCTTCATCTCCTTGCGTTGGCAGGTGGAACCTTGACCACTGAGCCACCTGGGAAGCCCCGCTGTTGCCTACAGTGACCTCTGAGGGGTGGGCACACAGAGGCTGAATGGAGAGGGGAGGACGTCTCCTCACAGAGGCAGGGGAGAGCGCGCAAGTTCAAGGAGCTGGGAGGCAGAGGGTTTGGAGAGCAGAGAGGAAAGGGAGGCCTGTTAGCCAGCAACTTGCTAAGGATTTTGATTTTATCCTGGAGGAATGAGAAGTCCTTGGAGGGTTTTAAGCATGGAGTGACCTGGTTGATTTGGCATGAGACCAGAGAGGGATTTGGGTCAAATCCTTATTAGTAATGATTAGTTGTCACCTGCTGATTTTGCCACCCCTCCCCCCACTTAAAAAAAAATATACCAAAGTGTCTTAGAAACTAGCAAGAATAGCTGTAAATAAAATAGCTGCTAGTTTTCTGGATCCTGACTGCCCTATCATCGGAATCATAACCTCATCCCACGCTGCTGGATGACCAGAGCCTTTGCCTGGGGACCTTAATGCACTCAGTACTGTCCTTCCAGTGTGGGACTGGATGGAGGTGAGACTGGACACTCCTCTCTTTGGTTAATTCCTCTTGTACAGAGTTGTCTTCCCTAATGGTTCAGCAGTAAAGAATCTGCCTGCAGTGCTGGAGACATAGGAGAGGCGGGTTCGATCCCTGGGTCGGGAAGATCCCATGGAGGAGGGCATGCAACTCACTCCAATATTCTTGCCTGGAGAATCCCATGGGCCCTGGAGGGCTGCGGTCCATGGGGTCACAAAGAGTCAGACACGACTTAGAACACAGGAACCCGAAGAGCTGGCACTTGTGGTAGAGGAGGCTCTTGAAGAAGGCCTGGGTGTTACTGCAGACAAGGAAACGATTTGAGGGCCAGAGCAGAGTCAGTCTGGGCCCTAATTTCCTACCGGACATTTCCCCTCTGCAGCAGGTGAGATCTGACCTCGGAGGGTGTAGGCTTTTCAGATTGGAGACACTTTGGCATTTATCACCTTTTTTTTTTTTAAGACTCAAGATAAAGTTTTTTTTTTTTTCTTTTTTAAGAATCAAGATAAAGTTTATTTTAAAACTGTATTTACAAGATCATCAGAACGTTGCATATGAAGTGATTGTGGAGTGGGGATGAATACAAAAGTTTCTTCAATATGGAAATGTCTAATTGATCAATTATAACTGTTTCTTGATACTCTTATTTTATTTATTTAAAAAAGTATCTATTGGAGTATAGTTGATTTACAGTGCTGTGCTACTTTCTGCCATACAGCAAAGTGAATTAGTTTTACATATACATATACCTATCTTTTTTTCTTTTTTTAGGAATCCCAGGTGGCGCTACTGGTAAAGAGTCCACCTGCCAATGCAGGAGACCCAGGAGACATACGAGAGCAGGTTCAGTCCCTGGGTTGGAAAGATCCCTGAAGTAGGAAATGGCAACCCACTCCAGTATTCTTGCCTGGAAAGTTCCATGGACAGAGGAGTCTTGTGGGCTACAGTCCACGAGATCACAGAGAGTCAGGCACAACTGAACATGAGCATACACACACACTCTTTTTTTAGATTCTTTCCCCATCTAAATAGCTCTTTACAGAGTATTGACCAGAGTTTCTTGTGCTATACAGTAAGTCCTTATTAGCTATTTCTTTTACAATAGTATATAGTATCAGTTCAGTTCAGTCACTCAGTCGTATCCGACTCTTTGCGACCCCATGAATCGCAGCACACCAGGCCTCCCTGTTCATCACCATCTCCCGGAGTTCACTCAGACTCACGTCCATCGAGTCCGTGATGCCATCCAGCCATCTCATCCTCGGTCGTCCCCTTCTCCTCCTGCCCCCAATCCCTCCCAGCATCAGAGTCTTTTCCAATGAGTCAACTCTTCGCATGAGGTGGCCAAAGTACTGGAGTTTCAGCTTTAGCATCATTCTTTCCAAAGAAATCCCAGGCCTGATCTCCTTCAGAATGGACTGGTTGGACCTCCTTGCAGTCCAAGGGACTCTCAAGAGTCTTCTCCAACACCACAGTTCAAAAGCATCAATTCTTTGGCGCTCATCCTTCTTCACAGTCCACCTCTCACATCCATACATGACCACAGGAAAAACCATAGCCTTGACTAGGCGGACCTTAGTCGGCAAAGTAATGTCTCTGCTTTTGAATATACTATCCAGGTTGGTCATAACTTTTCTTCCAAGGAGTAAGCGTCTTTTAATTTCATGGCTGCAGTCACCATCTGCAGTGATTTTGGAGCCCAAAAAAATAAAGTCTGACACTGTTTCCACTGTTTCCCCATCTATTTCCCATGAAGTGATGGGACCGGATGCCATGATCTTCGTTTTCTGAATGTTGAGCTTTAAGCCAACTTTTTCACTCTCCTCTTTCACTTTCATCAAGAGGCTTTTTAGCTCCTCTTCACTTTCTGCCATAAGGGTGGTGTCATCTGCATATCTGAGGTTATTGATATTTCTCCCGGCAATCTTGATTCCAGCTTGTGTTTCTTCCAGTCCAGCGTTTCTCATGATGTACTCTGCATATAAGTTAAATAAGCAGGGTGACAATATACAGCCTTGACGTACTCCTTTTCCTATTTGGAACCAGTCTGTTGTTCCATGTCCAGTTCTAACTGTTGCTTCCTGACCTGCATACAGATTTCTCAAGAGGCAGGTCAGGTGGTCTGGTATTTCCATCTCTTTCAGAATTTTCCACAGTTTATTGTGATCCACACAGTCAAAGGCTTTGGCATAGTCAATAAAGCAGAAATAGATGTTTTTCTGGAACTCTCTTGCTTTTTCCATGATCCAGCAGATGTTGGCAATTTGATCTCTGATTCCTCTGCTTTTTCTAAAACCAGCTTGAACATCCAGGATTGTATGCTGAAGCCTGGCTTGGAGAATTGTATTGCTGAAGCCTGGCTTGGAGAATTTTGAGCATTACTTTACTAGCATGTGAGATGAGTGCAATTGTGCGGTAGTTTGAGCATTCTTTGGGATTGCCTTTCTTTGAGATTGGAATGAAAACTGACCTGTGGCCACTGCTGAGTTTTCCAAATGTGCTGGCATATTGAGTGCAGCACTTTCACAGCATCATCTTTCAGGATTTGAAACAGCTCAGCTGGAATTCCATCACCTCCACTAGTTTTGTTCGTAGTGATGCTTTCTAAGGCCCACTTGACTTCACTTTCCAAGATGTCTGGCTCTAGATTAGTGATCACATCATCATGATTATCTGGGTCATGAAAATCTTTTTTGTACAGTTCTTCCATGTATTCTTATATACATATATATATATATATCCTGATCTGGTTATCATATTTGTCTCTTTATTAAAAAATTATTTTTTTTAACTTGATTTTTATTGGAGTGCAGTTGCTTTACAAAGTTGTGTCAGTTCTTCTGTGCAGCAAAGTGAATCAGTTATACATACATATATCTCCATTCTTTTTTAGATTTCCTTCCCATTTAGACCACAGATCATGGAGTAGGGTTCCCTGTGCTATACAGTTTGTTCTCATTAGCTTTCTGTTTTATATACAATAGTTTATATATGTCTAATATGTGGGAGACTGGAGCCTCAAATCTCCCAATTAGTCCCACTCCCCCTTCCCCTCTTGGTAACGTTAAGTTTGGTCTCTGCATCTGTCTCTGTTTCTGCTTTGCCAATGAGTCGATCTCTATGATTTTTCTAGATTCCACATATAAGTCATACTATACGATGTTTGTTTTCCTCTTTCTGACTTACTTCACTCTGTATAACACATTCTAGATCCATCTGCATCTCTACAAATGGTCTTTATTCTTTCTTATCTCATCCTTTAAACTGGCTGAGAGTTCCTTAATGTGGCACCCCGGAAGGAAGAGATTTGCCCAGTCGTGTCTGACTCTTTGCGACCCCATGGACTGCAGCACGCCAGGCTCCTCTGTCCTCCACTACCAGTTGGGTATTATTTAGTAAGGACATTTAAAGAAATAGATGTTTATGTTTCCAATAAGCTAATGCTGTCTCTCCTAGAACTTGAACCCAGAGAGCAGCGTGGCTATCTACACAGGCACGGAATAGTTGATAGACCCCGAAACCAGGCTTGGAGGCACTGGGGACAGAAACAGCATATAGCTGAGACAGTCTTAAGATGTGCTGTTTACTTAGGAATGTAACTGAAATGACAGCTAACACAGACTGCCTCTCAATGTGTCAGGTTGCCTGTGTGTCTAAGCCCTTTACATATATTAGCTCATTAATTCATTTAACCAGCCTACTGTGTAGATGCACTTCTATTACATAGTTGAAAAACTAAGGCCACAGTGGATACTTCACAGCTGGTAGGTAGCAGAGCTGGGATTTGAAATTTAATTAAAAAGGGAGGCACCACAGTGGAAAAAGAGACAAAGGATATAAAAATAAATGAAGACAAATGGATGGTTGATACATTTATGAAGTAAGATTGCACATTCCTAGGAATCAAATGTACTTACAAAGCAAGATGTCATTTTGGTCTATCAGACTGAAAAAGAATCAGATAGAAGGATAATACTAGAACGAGTGGTATGAGAGGATGAGGGCATCTGTGCTTTTGAACACACTGGCAGATAGTTAAACTGACACATTTTTCTGGAGAGCAATCCAGTACAAAAGTGGGTGGAGGACCTGAGTAGACATTTTCCCAAGGATAACATACAGGTGGTCAACAGATACATGAAAAGAGGCTCAACATTACTAATCATCAGGGAAATGCAAATCAAAACCACAGCTTTCAGAATGGCGATTATCAAAAGAGAAAGAAATAGCAATGTTGGCAAGGATGTGGAAACAGGGGATGATTACGCACTTGATGCAGCCACTGTGGAGAACAGTGTGGGGTTTCCTGGAAAAATTAAGAANATGAAAAGAGGCTCAACATTACTAATCATCAGGGAAATGCAAATCAAAACCACAGCTTTCAGAATGGCGATTATCAAAAGAGAAAGAAATAGCAATGTTGGCAAGGATGTGGAAACAGGGGATGATTACGCACTTGATGCAGCCACTGTGGAGAACAGTGTGGGGTTTCCTGGAAAAATTAAGAATACCACTACCATATGATCCAGCAACCCCACTTCTTGGTATATGTCAGAAGGAGATGAAGTCACTGTCACAAAGAGGTATCTGCATGCCCAGGTTTATCTTGGCATTCTTCACAATGGTCATTATATGGAAACAATCTAAATGTCTGCTGATAAATGAATAGATACATAGAATGTGATGTATAGAGGCACTTACAAATCAATTTATATGTGAATTGATTTGTGATGGACTACTATTCAGCAATAAAAACGTTGCTTAGTTGCTAAGTCGTGTCTGACTCTTTGCAAACCCACAGACTGTTGCCCACCAGGCTCCTCTGTCCATGGGATTTCCCAGACAAGAATACTGGAGTGGGTTATGTTCCCTTCTCCAGGGGTCTTCCTGACCCAGGAATTGAATCTGAGTTTCCTGCATTGCAAGTGAATTCTTTACCCCTGAGTCACCAAGAAAGCCCTTCATGTAGGGTAGCAGGCAGTGATTAAGACAGCAACTCTCCAATTACCAGTGAACTGGGGGCAAGAGTATTAATTCTGCTGCTGTTTTTGCAAGTAATTAAAAAGAGTGTTACTGAGTTGAATTCTAGGAGGAAATTTTTCTGTAAGCAATATTTACTCTCTGGAGAATTTCACGATCTGAGTCCTCAGGGAAGCTTCCAGCTGAAGGCCGGATGTGGCTGCAAGAGGGATAATCATTTTTAGGGCCTTGATGCTGGTGTCCACATTTTATTGGTGCTGGGTCTCTCCTTGACTTCCTCATCAGAGAGTCAGGAAGTCAGATTGTATCAGCTCACTCATGGGATTATGAAATTAGTTTAAGGGCTGCTTATTATAGCTGTACATAGGAGAGTGTTAGACTGACGATGCTTGCTCAGGGAACTGGGGATCACTGTAGTTAAGTAACCATATGGCCAGGGATGTGTGAGTGTGTGTGCTCAGTTGCTTGGTCATGTCCAACTCTCTGTGGCCCCTTGGACTGTTCGGTATGCCCCGCCTCTAAATATTCTGCCTGAGTTTGAATATCACATGTCCTAATGTTGGAATGGGAGAATCTTGTCAACCTTGGGTAGAGAATGTATTTTTGTAGGAAAGTCATGGTCAACATTTTATTAAAAGCTTTACTATATGCAGTGGATAATTTTAAAAGCAATGTTCTAATTTAGGGAAGCATTTGAATATTTTGCATTACAGCAAGTTTCTCTTACTTTTTGCCAAAAAGTGGGGTTGTTTTAGAGGCAGAGAAAACACACTTCTGGCACACAGCAACTGGGAATCTGTGAGCTGTGCTAGTTCTTGCCCTGCCTTGGTTTCCTCATCTGAAATGTGTCATCGCTCAGTTGTATCTGACTCTTTGTGACCCCATGGACTGTAGCCTACCAGGCTTCTCCATCCATGGGATTTTCCAGGCAAGAGTACTGGAGTGGGGTGCCATTTCCTTCTCCAGGGGATCTTCCCGACCCAGGGATCGAACCCGGGTCTCCAGCATTGCAGGCAGACGCTGTACTATCTAAGCCATAAAGGGAGCTTAATATTTGCTCTAAGAGCTGGCTGTAAGGAGCAGGTTGCGCTGTGTTAAGGGTTAAGTGTGTTAAGTACCTTCACATAAGGATGTCTGAAGCCACATCATGACCCTCCAAGTTGTGGACTTTTTGCCCAGCCCAGGGCTCTGTTCTTGGCATCATTTGTAGGGAGTCGGTCCTCTGCTTTGCTTTGTTTCGGGTTTTCCTACTGCTCTGAATTTTCTTCTTCCTGGAGTTGAGGGTGCATTGCTTCCCTGACCTTTTCATGATTGGATCATTTGGAAAAAGCAAACAGGGCAGCCCCTCAGAAAGCTCATTTGCCCAAAGGTATAAGTTTTACCTTCCAGCTTGTAGCTTTTTAAAAAATTACTTTTTACTGGAGTATAGTTGTTTTTGAAGTAGCGTCAGACACGACTGAGCGACTTCCCTTTCACTTTTCACTTTCATGCATTGGAGAAGGAAATGGCAACCCACTCCAGTGTTCCTGCCTGGAGAATCCCAGGGACAGGGGAGCCCGTTGGGCTGCCGTCTATGGGGTCGCACAGAGTCGGACACTGATTGACGCGACTCAGCAGCAGCAGCACAGTTGCTTTGCAATGTTGTGTTAGTTTCTACTGTATCAACCATACATGCATATACATCCCCTCCTTTTTGGACTGCCTTTCCATTTAGGTCACCACAGAGCATTAGGAAGAGTTCCCTGTGCTCTACAGCAGATTCAGATTCTCTGTTTCCTTATCTATTTCAATACATAGTATCAACAGTGCATGGGTGTCAGTCCCAACTCCCTAATTCCTCTGACCCCTCCTGCTTTCCCCCTTGGTACAATGAATTTGTTCTCTAGTCTCAACAGAGGAATGGATAAAGAAGATGTGGTACATATTAAAATATACGATGGAATATTAGTCAACTTGTAGCTTTATTAGCAATAGAACTGACAATCCAGTTTCCAGAGGCATTGGAAATGGCAACCCACTCCAGTATTCTTGCCTGGAGAATCCCAGGGACAGAGGAGCCCAGTGGGCTGCTGTCTATGGGGTCGCAGAGTCGGACACGACTGAAGTGACTTAGCAGCAGCAGCAGCATAGAATATCTGTTAAGAGACTCGTCTCTGGAGTCAGAGTTGTTGTTGTTTTGTTGCTTAGTAGTGTCTGACTCTTTTGTGATCCATGGGCTGTAACCTGCAGAGTACCTGGGTTCAAATTTCAGCTCCGCCACTTACTGGTATGTACATTGTGCAAATCCTTAAACCCTATTGCCGATGACCTTGATGCTGGCAAAGACTGAGGGCAGGAAGAGAAGGGGATGACAGAGGATGAGATGGTTGGATGGCATCACCAACTCAATGGACATGAGTTTGAGCAAACTCCAGGAGATAGGGAAGGACAGGGAAGCCTGGGTTCATGGAATACGACTTAGCAACTGAACAACAATAACAAACCCTGTTGGGCCTCAATTTCTCTTCTATAAGAGGGGGAAAATAATAGAACCTACTTCCTAGGTTTATTGAGAGCATCAGATGAGTTCGTATATGAAAAACATTTATAACAGTACCTGCACCCAGTAAATAATAAACGAATGTTACCTAGTGGCCAGTCCCCAGTCACTTTCAGCTGTTTAATCAGAATTTGCACAGGGAAGGCAGATGGTGGACCCTGGGCCCCTCAGAGACCCCATTCCTGCTCTTCTGCTGTTATGCCTAAGTCGCGAAATCTCCCAATGACCACTAGGGAGCCGATATCCGATGCAAAAGCAAGAGTTTTTATTACCAAGCTCTAGCTGAGGCTCCCACCATTACCGATGCAGCAGCTAAGGAGAGGGGCCTCGAACTCTGGGTTTCATTGCTTATATAGGGTATTCTCGCACAAAAAATTCAAAAAACGTGAGTTTCCGGGTTGGGAGTACCTTCTGTGGAAGGGTTAGGTGTTGGGTTCTGATTGGTTTTCATTTCCCGGGCTTAATTCGAATTTCCCGGGCAGGTCATAAGTCCTGAATGTAAAGTCGGGAGATCCTGATCTGGGATCTGATTAGCCCGCAGGTGGTGGGGTGAGGTCAGGGGATTTCCAAAGACTCTTTCCTCAGAACTCTAAAATGGAGTCTTTTCTAACAAAATGGAGTGGCTTAGGTTCTTCACTACCAGTCCCCGACACCATCGCCATTGTCCTTGAGCCCTAGCCTCTCCTGGCCACCCACCTGCCCTGCCTGTGAATCCTAGGAATCCTGCTTTAATACCCATGTGTCACATTTCTTGTTTTTAAGTAAATTATTCTCTCTTCTGGAAAAGAAGGGAACAAACTGAAATTTGAGGGTCTATCTCTCAGTCATCAGTTATCACTACACCATCCTCCCAGGATGTGGATGCAAAGAGCGTTAGCACACCCGTCTCCTCCCCTAACCCCCTACCCCAGCCCCACCAACCTGGCTGTCCTCATCAACTTCTGCTTGCTCTGGATTTCAACCTTCAGGAAATTGGTCTTGCAGATATGAGCCCCTGCTTGGCAATTATTCTTGGTTAACTGGCCCTCTGTTGATCTTTAGTAGGCTTCTTTAAAAACTAAATTCTTGGGACTTCCCTAGTTAGTCAAGTGGTTAAGACTCTATGCTTCCAAGGCAGGGAGCACAGGTTTGAATTCCTGGTCAGGGAAATAAGATCCCACATGCCCGGAGGAGTGGCCAAAGAAACAAAGAAACAAACAAAACCCCCTAAGTTCTTTACTGAGACACTTTGCTCCCCAAAGCTTTTTACTAGCTGATTCCCTCACTCCCTTGGGAAACCTTTATTGGCTGACTGTTATGTGCCAAGTCTATGAAAAGTTAAGATACCCACTGACCCAGAAGAATGTGTTGTTCAGTGGTGTTAAACTCCTCTCCTGGGGGGGCAGCGTCTAAGGATCCTATAGGGGCTTCCCAGGGAGCATCTCTCAGGGAGAGATTGTGTGTATGCAGTGGGATTGCCTCAGTGGTTGGGGTTTTACCCCACTCTCCAGGTGGCCCCTGTAGTAAGGACCCCATCTGCCATTGCAGGAGATGGAAGAGATGTGGGTTCAATCCCTGGGTCAGGAAGATCCCCTGGAGGAGGGCTTGGCAACCCACTCCAGTATCCTTGCCTGAGAAATTCCATGGGCAGAGGAGCCTGGCGGGCTACAGTCCATAGAGTCTCAAAGAGTCGGACATATCTGAAGCAACTTAGGGCAGATGGACCATGTCATTCCAGAACCTCTCTGCTTTCCTTTATTCTTTGTGCATGTCAGCCTTCTGTGTAGGATTCTATCCACAGAGAGGACTGCGCTGTTTAAAAAAGAGTTTGAACACCATTGACCTAATTTTTTCCACTGAATTTATTCAGAATGGCTTTTTATAGTGTTTGACCCTTCTTCCGGCTTGTGCTTGGCCAGTAAGTTGACAGAGCAATCTGGCCGAGGCATTGGCACCAGTTACACACAGGCATCAGTTAAAGGGGACCTCAGCAGTTTTTCCCCAGCTGAAAAGCTCATCTTTTGAGTTCCAGGGAGACCTAGCAAATCAAGGCTGGTACTAATTGTGGTCACAAATGTATGACACAGAAAGGAGGAGGAGAAGGAGGTACCACATATAAATTGACTTTGAAGTCACTCTCCAAATGGTTCCCAAAATATTTTAAACAGTGACAACACTGTTGAAATAAGTTTATGGCCCCTAAAAATGCTAGAAGCTCTAAAATAAGCTCTTGAAGTCTTTTTGGAGAACTCAAAATATCAAACTGGAACTTTCCAAAGGGCAGGAGACTAGACTTTGCTTTCTTAACTTTGTGGGGTGTTTGTTAAGGCAGAACGTTACAGATCTAAGATAGTGGAGGATGACAACCGCTCAATTTCTGATGTGTAAAAATGTATCTAATATAACCCATCAGAATATCCAGCTATTTCTGTTCTTATAAGCATTTTTAAAGGATCCATATATTTGCGTATGGCTTCCCAGGTGTTGTAGTGGTTAAGACTCTGCCTGCCAATGCAGGAGGTGCAGGAGACTTGGGTTGGATTCTTGGGTCTGGAAGGTCCCCCTAAGCAGGAAATAGCAACCCACTCCAGTACTCTTGCCTGAAAACTTCCATGGACAGAGGAGCCTGGGTGGGCTATAGTCCAGGGGGATACACAGAGTTGGGCATGATTGAGCAACTGAGCACACAGAGAGCTGGTATACAGTTGCATATAGGGTTCCTGGAAGACGCTTTAGAATGGAAACTTTTATTGGGGTGCCTTTTCCCGCCTGCTTTGTTTGTTAATGTATCACGAGATGATCCTGGCATACAACCAATGTTCAAGAGATATGTGTTGAGTGGTAAAGGTGACTGCTTCTGGGGAGTAGGACTAGGAGTTGGTAGCACTATTACTTTTCAGCTTATACCCCAAATGGAATTTACAGTGGGGATGACAGGAAGCATGTCTGCTCCTCTCCTTGTATTTTTGCCTACAGAAGAGGAAGAAACATCTACCCTCATTCCACTGCTGTCCTTGGCCCTCATGACCACACGTCCCACACCGACCACACTGAGGAGGATTGTATAGTCTAGCTCATTCTTAGTGAGTAGGATTCCATTCCTTCTTGTCTACTTCCCATTCCCTGTCTCATTATGATCTGGCCTCACTTCCGCAAGTAAGCATGGTCATAAGCATACTCTTCAATTTCAGGTTTCCTATCAATGCCTCACTCACGAGGTCGGGTGGAAGTAGACATTGGAGTCTGCTCCTTAAACCTGGACGTATTAGATTCAAGCTAGCCTGTGTAGGAAAACTTGAGTGGGAACAGAGTTCTCTTGGGAGTTAACAAAAGTTGGACTTTGGAGACTTCCCAGGTGGTCCAGTGGTTAAGACTTCCCCTTCCATTGTAAGGGGTTCAGGTTCCATCCCTGGTGGGGGAACTAAGATCCCAATGACTTGCGGCCAAAAATTCAAAGCTTAAAACAGAAGCAATATTGTAACAAATTCAATAAGAGACTTTAAAAATGGTCCATATAAAAAAAATCTTAAAAAACAATGTACTTTTCTTCCAGCTTTGGCTGTTATGTTTTTGTGTACAGTTTCTGGAGAGGAGACTGCCGGATGGTGTGTGGTGGCATTTAGGGATTTATCCTGTGCATATATTGTCTTTGAAAAGAGTGTATGGATCAGAAGACAATAACAGAGTGAGAAAGAATAATGTTCTTTTGGTCCACCTACACAGCAGAATAAATTATTTTTCAGAAATACCATTGAAAGCAATTTATATTTATAAACAGAAGAGATCTAATAATTGGTTGGTAGAATGATTCAGTATTAAGCGGCTCTTTTGTTAAGAAAACTAATTCATAGAACCATTAAGTACTTCGGTTAGGATAAAAAAGCAAAGAAGTAGAATTACCACTGAAACACTCTGGTATCTGAAACAGACACTAACACTTTCAGTGAGGCTGGGGGTGAGGAGTCAGTTGTTGTATCGTATCTTAAATGGGATTGCAATATTGTTGCATACATTTCGGAAGAGTTGCTCTACCAGAATTGAGCAAGGATGGACACTGTTACTCTGAGACGGTTCCTGCTTTATGTCTACATGAAGTAATATTAACAATGACAAGGTGCTAAATCGTTTCAGTCATGTCTGATTCTGTGCAACCCTAAGGACTATAGCCCGCCAGGCTCCTCTGTCCATGAAATTCCCCAGGCAAGAATACTGGAATGGGTAGCCATTCCCTCCTCTAGGGGATCTTTCTAACCCAGGGATTGAACCTGTGTCTCTTACGTCTCCTGCACTGGCAGGCACGTTCTTTACCACTAGTGCCCCCTGGGAAGCCCACAACAATGACAAGAGCAACAATAACTCACATCCACTGACTGTTTACTGTGAAATAAGCACAGAAGTTCTTTACATGTAATAAATCCCATGAAAAAGACACTGTCTTGATCCCATTTTACACCTGAGGAAATGAACACTCAGGTAGGCTTAGGTCACATGCTACTAAGGGGCAAAGTGGGGATCCTAGGTGTGATAAACTTGGTTTCTATGGCCCCAGAGAGACCCAACATTATGTTCAATGACCTCATGTTGGGAACTTGATATTGGTCACTGTGGGAAAATTTACACACCAAGAGTTGGCAAGTGCTGTAAATTGTGTCTTTTCTTTGGTTTATTTTTTATTCTGAAATGTGGTTGCTAAACATTTATGATACATCATTGTATAGGATTCTAACCCAAGCAGTTTGATCCCAGAGCATTTTGGCAAAGGTGAAAATTTTCATGCCAAATTATTGATAATAGTATTACACATATCCTTATTGTATAAGCCACTTTTATTTGGGCATTCTGTTAATTCCAGCCAAATGAGTCCAGATCTATTCCTAGCACTTTCTTATAGCATTGTTACGAGAATTTTCTTGGGCTCCAAAATCACTGGGGATGGTGACTGCAAGCTTAAAAGATGCTTGCTCCTTAGAAGAAAAGCTATGATAAACCTAGACAGCATATTAAAAAGCAGACATCAATTTGCCGACAAAGATCTGTGTAGTCAAAGCTATGGTTTTCCCAGTAGTCAGGTACCAGTAGTCGATATGAGAATTGTAATACAAAGAAGGCTGAGAGCTGAGGAATTGATGCTTTTGAACCATGGTCCTAGCAAAGACTCTTGAGAGTCCCAGGGTCAGCAAGGAGATCAAACCAGTCAATCCTAAAGGAAATCAGTCCTGAATATTTACTGGAAGGACTGATGCTGTAACTGAAGCTCCAATACTTTGGCCACTTGATGCGAAAAGCCGACTCATTGGAAAAGATCCTGATGCTGGGAAAGGTTGAGGGCAAGAGGAGAAGGAGGCAACAGGGGATCAGATGGTTGGATAGCATCATTGACTCAATGGACATGAGTTTGAGCAAGCTCCCAGAGACATCGAAGGACAAGGAAGCCTGGTGTGCTGCAGTCCATGGGGTCACAAAGAGTTGGACACGACTGAGTGACTGAATGACAAATGAGGATTAAATGAGGTGAAGCATTTGAACTCATTGGAACAGTGCTTCCCATGGTAAATGTTAGCCATGGAAGAATGCCCAGCAGAAATATTGCACTGACATCATTGTGGTCATCAATTTAAAATTATTTCACTACCTTCATAGGAAAAATGAATGGCAAAAGTGACCATATCTTCTTTTTTTTTTTTAATCTCTTCCAGAGTTTATGTCCTGGGACAAAAAAGTAAGTGAATTGAGAAGAAAAATCATCAGGAGAATCCAGTGATGTGAAATTACAAACCAGTTTCACCACTTCCGTGCTCCATGAAAACAAAGCCTGAACAATTGCAAACTTTTGTGTCCTTTAAAACATCTTCTCACTCTGCCTCTGCCCTGCACTCCACACCCTCTGTGGGATTCCAGGGAGTGACGCCATCGTCATGACAGTTGAAGCTGTATTGTGACCCACAGAGCATCCCCAAAATGTGACATCATTTGGCAAACCCCGAATCAGCATGTATAGGAGATATGGTACCATCATTTGACTTTGATGCTAAGGGCCATGGGTAAAACTGATCTCTCATTACCAGGAAGACAATGATCATCTCTGTGGGCAGCCAAAAGCAACAGCCATGACAAAAACAGCCAGATGGGTAAATAAAAGAACAACTGATAATTGCTGAGTGCTATTACTTTGCCAACAAAGGTCCGTCTAGTCAAGGCTATGGTTTTTCCAGTGGTCAAGTATGGATGTGAGAGTTGGACTGTGAAGAAAGCTGCGAACTGAAGAACTGACGCTTTTGCACTGTGGTGTTGGAGAAGACTCCTGAGAGTCCCTTGGACTGCAAGGAGATCCAACCAGTCCATTCTGAAGGAGATCAGGCCTGGGATTTTTTTGGAGGGAATGATGCTGAAGCTGAAACTCCAGTACTTTGGCCACCTCATGCAAAGAATTGACTCATTGGAAAAGACTCCGATGCTGGGAGGGATTGGGGGCAGAAGGAGAAGGGGATGACAGAGGATGAGATGGCTGGATGGCATCACTGACTCGATGGACGTGAGTCTGAGTGAACTCCGGGAGCTGGTGATGGACAGGGAGGCCTGGTGTGCTGCGATTCACGGGGTCACAAAGAGTTGGACACAACTGAGCGACTGAACTGAACTGAACTAGATGTCAGGTATTTTTCTAAGTATTTCTCCATACATTGTTTTATTTTATTATCCTAGCGACCCTCTGTGTGATGTACAATGATTGTCCCCATTTTTCAGAAAGGAGACTAAGATTTAGAGTTGTTGAGTGACTAGCTTGAGATCGTATAGGTGGCAAGTGGTTGAGGGAATTTGAAACAAAGTGTGTGTGGTGTGCTCAATTGTGTCCGACTCTGTGACCACATGGAGCCCACCAGGCTCCTCTGTCCATGGAATTCTCCAGGCAAGAATACTGAAGTGGGTTGCCATTTCCTCCTCTAGGGAATCTTCCCAACCTGGGGATCAAACCTGAGTCTCCTTCTCCTTCTTGGCAGGTGGATTCTTTACCACTGAGACACCTGGTGCCAAGCTGTAAATGCTTATTCCTCTGAAATACACCATTAGAATAAAAGATAACCTCTCCCCTTACCTGGTCATTGTGATTGGCTGAAGGAGTAAGAATCTGTGTCTGACCCCCAGTAAAATGTTCATGATCTAGTGAGAGTTGATCGTTACCACTTGCCAGTTGAAACCTGACATTGAAATATTTGTAGAGAAATGTGCTTCATCTGAAATAATATTAAAAAAAAAACACTAAATAAAAAAGTTCTTATTCCCAGTGATGACATCATGTCACCAAGGTGTGCATGGAGGGAATGGAGCTAGAGGGTAGTCCTGGGGTTTCCCAATTCTGTGCTCATGGTCAGACAAGAAGCCCCATCAAAGATCTCTCCTTGAACTGTGCTTCCCATGACAATCTCTGAGCACTAGCCCCTCATCCCTACAACCTATTGCCTTGGCTTTGGGTCACTTAACACATATGGTTCAAAAATATTGGACACACTCAACATTTGTGTGTGTCTGGCTTCAATATCACCTTCCTCTTCCTCTAAACCTGATGATGCAGTTATAATTCAACTTTTACCTTGAATACTGACAACTCACATATCTTACATACAATCTATCTTATATAGATGACCAAAGGCATCAACTCTCCTTCTTAAGAGTTATTACTGACTCCAACTGGGGTGAAATTCGCCTACTGTTTTCAATCTGTTGTCTTAACCAGAAACACTGTTGGATTATCTTGAAAGTTTTGTTTTGATTACAAAATTGAAGACTACTAATATACAATAAACTTCAAGTTTGTTATCCACTATAAATAAAGGGAAAAAGTCATACTCTCATGGTTGTTTACTTTTCATAGCTGATCTGATTGCAAAATTTTATTTAGTGTGTTCCTGAACATTGTTTCCCTATGATGAATAAAACTTTGGGGCTAAAAAAAAAAAAAAAAAGGATAACACACTCCAATTCTCAACATATATATTAACAATGACTTATGATTGAGGAAGTAGGGTACCACACATCTAAAAAAAGAGGTTTAAAATATTTTATTAGAGCATATACATTGATATTGAGCAACACAATTTAAATATTATGGCATCCATATGTAGAAGGACATTATAAATGCTTATAATTTGAAGTCATTTTATTCAACAAATAAATTCCTTTTAAACAGTGGGCTACATGATTCATAAAGTCTATTTGTTCAATAATAATTTACTCATCTGCTTAGTAAATATATACATTTGTTTTCTTAAAAAAAATGATTGTTCACCACATCACATCATAAACAAATGGGTCTGTAAAAATGGCATGTAGAAAATTCAGAAACACTTAAACAGCATATTCCATGGACACTGAGTCCATTTAAAAAGAGTGAAACACTTTAGAAGCCATTGTAGCCAGCCTGGGGATCATATATAGCATCCATACAAAATGCTGCAGTGAATTCAAGTATAACAATTCATACACATGAGCGTGTTTACCTGACAACAGAGAGGTATACCTCCCTCCTATAGCACAGAGCAAAGATTGAACTACGAGCATGAATCAGATGAACTTTGTTGCAAGGAGGGAAAGTTGGTAAGATCAACTCAAACGACAAAATACTAAGACATGGAGAAGACGGTTGTGTACACGAACAGTGCGTAGTAGAACTGTACTTTACAGGGATCTTATTTGTTGCAACAATAGTAAGGATTATAGGAAAACTACAGCAGCTAAAATCAGCCCATCAGCTCACATTTGCTTCCCTGGCAACGCGGAAATGCCGTCTGTATATTTTGAACAGATCGAATGAAGAGAAAAGACATAAAGCTGCAGTAAGCCAGGAATGTCCTGGGGTTCATGTTTAAATGGCATCACCTTTATCTCCTAAAATACAGTTTTATTTTCACAGACATAATGAACCTCCAAATTTGTTTTCCTTAGTCCCAGAAAGTCAAGGCTAGTTAATTGTAAAAAATGCAGCTCCAAGACCTTCACTTTTTTGTCTCTCCCCCACCACCTCTGGTGCATTTGGTGTGTAATAAAATCCCAGGCACTCGTCAATTATAATATGCCCTGATATAACATACGATACTGACCCTTCAGTGATGGACCCTCCATGATGGATGTCCCACCCTCTGTTAAGGACAATGGGAAGCTAGCTTCTGGGCATACTGCATTTTTGGGGGGTAGGGGGTAGAAAAAATTCTTTCTTTGAAACGTATTGCACAACATTTTCTTGCTACAAACAATTCCTCAATTTTTAAACACATCAAAAACTTTTCCACTGTATCAATGAAGATTTGCTTGTTAAGACCTCCAAAGCATTTGGTTATTCTAATGGCTTAGCTACTTCATGTTGGGGCAAATGTTTATTTGCACAATGAGACAGAGAGGTTTTTTCTCAGTTTAGCCATCGCTTTGTAATGCTGTGCCTTAAGCCCTGAGACCAAGATAATCAGAAGACTGAGAAATGAAGGCTTTCCAGCCAAGCCAAACACAGGAGGTCTGATAAGAAAACCCCTGGGCTCATCATTTACTGGCTTTTCCTCGGCTCTTCCTTGGCTGAAAAGAAAAGTGAGAAGAAAAGCCTGCAGAGGACGTGAGGATGAGAGGTGGCGAGGATTTGCAGAGCCAAGTGGCCACCATGATAAGCAAGGCTGACATCCATGTGCTGTGGTCCATTGGAGGAGCAGGCAGTCCGGCCCATGCATGAGGTTCACAGGCCCTGGGCCTTTGCGTCCCTTTCTGGCTTGGAACAAGTCCTTCTGTTCCCAGTTCCACTTCATCCTCCAGGATCCCACTTAGATGTCACTATTTTTGAGAAGCTTAACTGTGAGACTGAACTGGGTGCCTTCAACCAAACTCCCACAGTACCATGTGAATGCTCGTGTACTAGTCCTTACCACGCTCTGCTCCCATTGACTTGCCTGGACTCTCTACAGACCACAGGTGCCTCAGTGAATGTGACAGAATGGATAGATGAGGGCAAAGGCATGTGTGCAATGGGCAGCTTCCCTTGGTGGAAGGAGACTTTGTTTTACAGCATGGCTTCTGCCTCGGTGGATGTGCTCTCAACGGAAGGACACAAAAGGAGATTCAGCGTTTTCTTTTTCAGAGCACAACAGGGAGAGTTGTCTTAAGCTGACTCTCAAAACATTGAGCTATTTTCTTTATGCTGCTCTGGGGCTTTGCTGTAGCACGTGGGGGGCTCCTGCTTGGTGAGGTGCATGGCCTCAGGTGCCCAGTTGCTTCCGGGATCTTAGTTCCCCAGCCAGGGATTGAACCTGCATACCCTGCATTGAAAGGTGGATTCTTAACCACTAGACTACCAGGGAAGTCTCTGAGCTATTTTACCTCATAGTTGTTTTCCTCTTTCTCTTTCCATTATCATTTCCTAAATCACTGATGTCCCAGCTTTGACAACAGTAATATGCTAGATTTGTGCCTTAGTCAGATGAATGTTAAAGAAGGAAGTCCCCATGGGAGGGAAGGCTTACAGGCTCCTGAAGTGGATTCAAGACAGTGGGTACCAGGAAAGGGGGTTGGGCTGGAGACCATCCCCCTTGCACCCCTTGCCTGCAATAGGTCATGAGGATCACACTCATGAACAAGAAGCTGGCTTCATTTAATGGGTGTGTGTACGTGCTCATTTGCTAAGTCATGTCTGACTCTTTGTGACCCCATGGACTGTGACCCACCAAGCTCCTCTCTCCATGGATTTCCCAGGCAAGAATACTGGAGTGGTTTGCCATTTCTTTCTCCAGGGAATCTTCATGACCCAGAGGATCCAACTCGAATTTCCTATGTCTCCTACACTGGCAGGTGGATTCTTTACCACTGAGCTCCATAATGGGTGTGAAAAAAAAAAGCGAAAGTGCTAGTCACTTAGTTGTTTCCAACATTTTTCGACCCCATGGACTATTAGCACACCAGGCTCCTCTGTCCATGGAATTTCCCAGGCAAGAATTGTGGAGTGGGTTGCCATTCTCTTCTCTAGGGATCTTCCTGACACAGGGATCGAAACCAGGTCTCTCACTTTGCAGGCAGATTCTTTACTGTCTGAGCTATGTAACGCTCAAAAAACAAGGCAGATTGGCCTTTAGTAAATTATGTTCATAGTCTTAACATACTAGACATTCTGCGTCAACATGGTCAAAATTTTATCCTTCTGTAGAGTAAGGATTCTTGCTCCTAACAAGGGTATTCGTCTGTATAAGTTTGGGTTTTTGCAAATGGTTCTTTGTGAAACGATGTCCACACTTACTTCCCTTTGGGCAGCCCTGCTGCTCCCTTGAGGTGGTACTCTCAGTTTTCCATCTCCCAGCACTGAAAGGATGGGGAACTCTTCTTTTTGATTTGGGCCAACACCAATCCAGTCACCTTTGCCACAACTCAACAGCTGCTTCAAAAACTCGGAATACCAAAATAGATATAGACTGTGTTTGTACAAAGCAGAGTTGGGCCAAGAACCTCATCCCCGAAAGTGACTTTTCCCCCTCCCTTTAAAACAAGTTTAAGATTCTGAGTCACGAGAGACCGTTTGGCAGGAAGATGGTGGCAGGTCCTCTGCCAAGCACAGCCTTTTGATCCGACTGACTGCTCTGGGCAAACTGAGTCGTGGTGATCTAAGCTAGCATGTGGACTTTCTTGTCATGCTTCTTGCCCGAGGGGTCCCAGAGATCTTTAAAAGGGGTCCACAGAAATGGTGAGGCTCTCATGAGCAGCACTTGAAATGAGAGCTAAGCCTATGACGTGGTGATCTCATGCTGTGGGTTTTAATTCCGGCTGAAATCTAAACAGCTCGTGGGTCATGACCGGAATTTGCTATTGCATCTTGTAAACACTGCTGATGGTTCCCCAGGCCAAGTGGTGTCCAGCCCTTTTTCCTGAGATGATTTTTAGCCCCAAGCTTTGCTTCAATCGCTCTGGTCAAAATTACTTCTCTTCCTCTTAATGTTGATTGTATAAACGCACATACATCTTATAGTGTCTGCATCCCGTACAGTGTCTTTCATAGGACAATGATGCTAACAAAATACTTCCTATTTGCCAAGTAACTCATCAGTGTGAGAAAGATTACAAATGCCAGCCCTGATATTCTTGTTCTGGGCTGTCTATAATCTGAAAGTCGGCTGGAAAGCCTTAGAGTAGCCCAGTGAGTCTGACTTTTAAAAATTAAAACAAAATGTTCTGGTGGGTTTATTTCCAATCCAAGGAAAATAACATCATGACGGGTTGAGGGCAGGGTGTGGAGAAATAACTGAAACTTGGAATTTGGTGCCAAGCGCTCTAAATTTACAAATGACAGCTTCCAGGCGATGGTAAAGCACCCATCTTGTGAATTCCTTTCTAGGGAAAGAATCACTTGTGTCTTGAACTGGTGATGACCAACTTCTAGAAAGTATCAGCTGAATTAGGTTGAAGAGCAAAGGAAACAGGAAGACTTTGTCTTTTCCTGAACGTGGAGTTTTCAGTGCTTTAAGATACTCTGTGTGTGTGTGCGCATGATCAGTTGCGTCCAACTCTTTTTTGTGACCCCATGGACTGTAGCCTGCCAGGCTCTACCATCCATGTGATTTCCCAGGCAAGAATACTGGACTGAATTGTCATTTCCTCCTACAGTTAAGATACTCTAAAGGTGATCTAATTTATAATAATGTCATTTATTTTTATAGCATTTGGGAGGGGAAATGAAGACATGGAAAGAGGGCTAGCATTTATCAGGGGCTATTGTGATTTCAAATGTTTTATCCTCATGTGAGATAATTTCACCTCCATCATTTCATTTGCTTACCCATTTCACAGATGAGGGAGATGAGGCCAAGAGAGGTTGCACGACTTGTCCAAGAACCTCGTTAGGTATAAAGTTGAGGCTTGAAAAGAAGCCCAGGTTTTGTGGCTCCCAGGTCCCTGCTTACTTAATCCACAAGTTCCCCTCCTGTGATGGGCTCTGACATTACCCATGCCAGGCCAAGGGTTCAGCAAACTGGGTGCCTACACAGGTGAGCTCCAGAGAAAGGCACAGAGGATGCTCAGCTTTTTCCAATCATGGAGTTTTCAGTGCTTTAAGATACTCTGTGTGTGTGTGCGCATGATCAGTTGCGTCCAACTCTTTTTTGTGACCCCATGGACTGTAGCCTGCCAGGCTCTACCATCCATGTGATTTCCCAGGCAAGAATACTGGACTGAATTGTCATTTCCTCCTACAGTTAAGATACTCTAAAGGTGATCTAATTTATAATAATGTCATTTATTTTTATAGCATTTGGGAGGGGAAATGAAGACATGGAAAGAGGGCTAGCATTTATCAGGGGCTATTGTGATTTCAAATGTTTTATCCTCATGTGAGATAATTTCACCTCCATCATTTCATTTGCTTACCCATTTCACAGATGAGGGAGATGAGGCCAAGAGAGGTTGCACGACTTGTCCAAGAACCTCGTTAGGTATAAAGTTGAGGCTTGAAAAGAAGCCCAGGTTTTGTGGCTCCCAGGTCCCTGCTTACTTAATCCACAAGTTCCCCTCCTGTGATGGGCTCTGACATTACCCATGCCAGGCCAAGGGTTCAGCAAACTGGGTGCCTACACAGGTGAGCTCCAGAGAAAGGCACAGAGGATGCTCAGCTTTTTCCAATCTTTCTCTTTTCCCTGAACTCCCTAACGACCACTGTTTTTATTCTTCTCATACCCATACCATTCTATTGGTTCTCTGTGAAAATGCTTCTTTGGTAATGTGACTGTAAATTGTGTACTTTACCATATCAAAAATGAGCAGTGGGCTAAGCTCACTGCATCTCTCACATAGGAGATGCTCCAAAAAATTTTAATTTTTCACTCTTTAAAGCTTTATCTCTACATACTCCATCACAGCGCCTTGTAGGCAGCAAACTCATTTCATTGTCTGCAACATTGGGTTAAGTAGGTGTGGTAATAACTGGAAAATGGATTGCTTATGGCTTTATACCCCAGAGACAAAAATAGCTATTTTCCTCCTTCTACGTCTGATGAAGAAAGCATGTGTTTTGACTCAGGCTTTACAAGCTGAAGCAAAATTTTTGTTGCAGAGTGGCAGCTCTTGTGTGCTGAAGTTTAGGGATCAAGGTTGCGTGTGATTAGAATAAGAAAGCAGAGGATCAGAGGAGTTGCTGGAAGTAGAGACAAAAGCAAGAAGGGGACTCCATTTTTTTATTCAATGACGCCCTGATAGGTATTTAACTACATTAAGAAAGTGTGTAGAAAATTAGCAATAATTTGTTATTTAAATATTGGCGATTTTTGTTTGTTTTGCTCAAGAATGTCTCATTTTTTTTTTAAGGTTCATTTCTGGCTGCACTGGGCCTCGCTGTGCCTGGGCTTCCCTGGTCGGGGTGAGAGGGGACTAGTCTCTAGCCATGGTACTCGGGCTTCTCACTGTGGTGACGCCTCAAGTTGCAGCGCGTGGGCTCTCTGTGGTCAGGGTCAGTAGCTGTGGCACTGGAGCTTAGCCGTGTTGACTCTCTGGCCCTGGAGCACAGACTTATTAGTTGTGGTGTATGGGCTTAGTTGCTCTGCTGCATTTGGGATCTTCCTAGACCAGGGATCGAACCCACGGCCCTTGCATTGGCTGGCAGATTCTTAGCCACTGGACCACCAGTGAAGCCCTCAACAGCTTACTCTTTAATAGCCTTCCTACTTATTAGGTTGAATTTGAATATCTTTATTTTTGATGAAATCTGCTCATTCATCTCCTCAAGTATCAATGCTTCCCATGTCCCAGCTCTTTTCAACAACCGTAACCTCTGCTATGACAGAGGGCCCGGGTGGGGAGGGCGCTGGGACTAAGATGCATTCACACTGATGCTCAGCTTTTGATTAATGTACCAAGGACCCTCCCACTCTTGAGACTTCAATTAGCCAAGCTGCAGAGCCAAAAACTTTTCATTAGGAAGATAATACTGGGTTTAGCAAAAGGCCTGAGGACTAGAGTGAGGAAGAAAGATAGTTTTTTCTTTTTCTTTTTATTGGATAAATCAATAAGCCATTGCCACACTCAATCAAACCTATTTTTTGCATGGTTTTGGTTTAAATACATTTTAATGCTTTTGTAGGACCTGCCTTTTCATGTGATTTTATCCCTCCTCTAATTTCTAGGTTGGACTGAAGCTGGCAAACCACATTACTCTGGACAAAATGGTGTTCCCTTGTTGTGATAGATAGCATGGAGCCAGAAACACTTCCATCCTGAGGGTCTCTGGGGAGGAGGCAAGGGACCAGGAAACTGAAGTGGGTTGCTTCTTCACCCAGAAAGCATGACAGCAGATGCTAAACTGGTTCTTCAAAATGAGAATAGAGGCTTGTGCTTCTCAGCAAAATCCAGGCAGAAGAGAAGGCATCACTCTTTGGCTGTCAGGAAAGCACCAGGCAGGTAATAAATTTGTCTACAATGAAGGACTTAGGTGGACTGATGAAACAGAAGTGGGATCAGATTTTCTCAAGAGAAGCAAGGGGACCAGACCAAGGTCCTCTAAGGCCACCCTCTAAGGGAATGGGCTGGGAGTTCCCAAGGGGCAGAAGCAGGATCAGCTGAGATTGGACACTATATAGTCACTGAGGGTTTGGGCAGTTAGGGTAGGAGGTGGTCTTCAGATTGGAATTAAAAGGCCTGTGAGGTGGGGGTCCTCCACTCTTGGGTTGTGAGACAAAAGAGGAAAGGCTATCTGAAGGCTGGTTGGCACCAGTTTTCCAAGCTAATCTTGATGTACGGCAGACATCATTGAAATTGTATTAACTCAACCACTGCTGGGAATGGCGGCTATGGTAACCACAGCCTCCTATGTGCTGCTTCTCAGTGACCCAACTCCCAGGACAAAAGCATTCTGCCTTTGGTTCATTTTTTAGTTTTTGGCCACACTGCAGGGCTTGCAGGATCTTAGTTCCCTGACCAAGGATTGAACCTGAGACCTTGGCAGTTAAAGGGCCAAGTCTTAACCACTGGACCACCAGGGAATTCCCAGGCTTTGGTTCTTGATCCAATCTTGCTCTGTCTCACCCTTTCTCAGGATCTAGAGTCTGTCCCATTCATTGGTGGCTCTGAGGGTGATTCTATGTTTGCAGGTGGGTCTGGAGACAACTAGCCTGGGATTCCCCACTGCTGGGCTCTGCATTCGGATTACATTCCTGCAGTAAATTTTCAGAAGCCTTTTGTTATCAACTATTACCTGGACCTTCCTGGTGGATGATCTGGTGCTCCTCAGCACCTGTGGTCCTTGTCTCCCAGCTCCCAGCCCTTGCCTCTTACTAGTGCTTGGATTAGTGGTCCCTGGCTTCTCTCTGTCCCCTGTCTCCTGGCCTGCTTAGGAAAGCCTGTCTTCAGAGATGACACCTAGGTGCTGAGGACTGCTGTACACATATGGAATCATATGACAGTTTCTGCTTTCCCAGAGTTTCCATCTAGTTGAGAACACGGAACCGATAAAGGTAGGGTATAAAGTACATTTTAAAGTGAAAAAGGAGTTATGGGTTTAAAAAAAAGCAACAGAAAGATAACAATAAAGTGCACAAGTGCGTTTGTCACTCGGTCCTGTCTGACTCTTTGGGACCCCATGGACTGTGGCCCATTAGGCTCCTCTGTCCTTGGGATTCTCCAGGCAAGAATACTGGAGTGGGTTATCGTCCCCTTCTCCTCCTGCCTCCAATCCCTCCCAGCATCAGAGTCTTTTACAATGAGTCAACTCTTCGAACGAGGTGGCCAAAGTACTGGAGTTTCAGTACCTGCAGTTAAATGAGGTCGTTGGCATGGGCTCTGATCCAATAGGACTGGTGTCCTTCTAAGAGGAGGAAGCTAGGGCACAGACACCCAGAGGGAAGGCTGTATGCAGATACAAGGAGGAGGTGGCTGTCTGTAAGTCAAGGAGAGAGGCTTCAGAAGAACCAACTTGGCCGACACTTTGATTTTGAACTTCCAGCCTCTAGACTCGGAGAGAATAAATTTCTGCTGTTTAAGTCACTTAGTATGTGGTCCTTTGTTATGATGGCCCTAGCAAATGGAAGGATTACAAATGTTAAGAGCTGTGTCAGCAAAAGCAGGCGCATGTTTGGTAGGAGAGGATCCTTTGCTTACAGTAAGAAGGCTCCTGGTGGGTATGATGAAAGAAGAGAAAGAGTCTGGGAACACAGTCCAGGAATGGATGAGCTGGGGGGATAAAGATGGGGATAGGAGCATCCGGAATGAAGGAACACCTTGCATCCAGTTGAGTTCTACCTACAGTGTCACTCCAGTATTCTTGCCTGGAGAATCCCATGGACAGAGGAGCCTGGTGGGCTACCATCCAATGGGCTGCAGAGAATCGGATACAACTGAAGTGACTTAGCACAGGATAGCATCCCTTCTGGGGGAATAACCACCACCTCATGCTGACATGGAACCAAGTTTACTTTATGGCATTAATCAAGGCCCTGGAGACCCTAAGAGGGAAAGGAAAAGGGGAAGAAACAACAAAATCCAGAGACAAACGATGAAGAAGAGGAAGAGAAGGGGGCATTGTAGGGTCCGTAAAGACTTCTGAACATCAGAGAGGGAGATGCAGCAGCTGGTAAAAGAAGAGACACACGTCTGGGAGGGAGGGAACAAATATCACTCCTGACTCTTTTCTGAGATCCAGCTGCACATGGTGCTTGTAGCTTTCCTTTGGAACTAATAGTATAAGAAGACAAAGACAGCAATCCTGCCAAAGGGTAAGGGTCCTCCTTGGGGAGGCTTCCCCTGTGCTCTCAGACTAGGGGCCTCTCCTGCCCTGGACTCACTGGAAGGTGGGGGTCTGCTGTGGGAGGGGTGCAGCAGCTGAGGGAAGCACAAGCTTGCCAGCACTGTATCCCATGGGAACTGGCACCCTCTGGAGTAAGGGCACCCACCCCAACATCATCGCTGCTTGTAAATTTCACAAGAGGTGGAGAGTGGAATGATGGAGAGAGGAGTGATGAGGAAGGACAGGGGAAGCAAAGAAGGGAGACGGTGAAGATAGACAGGGCTGGGAGGAGGGAAAGGAGGCTGCCAAGCAGGAGCAGTGTCTGTCCAGTCCTCCATTCTATGCCTGCCGCTGGAAGTGTTATTTATGACTGATGGGTCTCCACGCTTCCAGGTCCTTCCCCATCAGGTCTGCCCTCCACTGCATCCCATCCCTATCTCCACTAAGTCTCATCTCTTAGCACTGTGCATACCCTGTCCTGGACCAAGAGAACTGCATACCTTGTTTCCAGCTGGGACTGTCTATCAGAACTGGAGGGGTTGGAAAGGAAACCCCTCCCACAAGGCACCAGCTCAGAAAAGCAGAGCTCTGTTATCCCAGGGGAGGGCTAAATGTTTCCATAGTAATGCCATTTTGAGTCTAGTTAGGTCATTTCAGACTTAAACAAAAAGGAAGAGAGGAGAAGGAGGAAGGGGAGTGGGAGTGGAGAGGGGAGGGGAAGGGGAGGTGGAGGGAGAAGGAGGAGGAGGAGAGCTCCTGTTGGTAACTTGTTAAGTCATTTAGTCATGTCCAACTCTTTGTAACCCCATGGACTGCAGCACGCCAGGCTTCACTGTCCATCACCAACTCCCGGAACTTGCTCAAACTCATGCCCATGGAGTCAGTGATGCCATCCAGCCATCTCATCCTCTGTTTCCCCCGTCTCCTCTTGCCCTCAATCTTTCCCAGCATTAGAGTCTTTTCCAATGAGTCAGCTCTTTGCATCAAGCGGCCAAAGTATTGGAGCTTCAGCTTCAGCGTCAGTCCTTCCAATGAATATTCAGGTTCTATTTCCTTTAGGAGTGACTGGTTTGACCTCCTTGCCTGTCCAGTACCTCCTCTGGACCCCAGGTCCTGGTGAGCTCCAGTAGCAGACCCCTAATTGCTGGGTACTTGCACTGGGGTCAGGAGGCCTCCCCATGGAGCCAAGTGAGGACCTCCCTCCAGCAGCCTCCAGCAGTCTGGGAGGAACTTCACATTGGCCTTAGTCAAGTGGCTGTGGTTGCCTGTTGCTGCTCTCAGAGTTGGCCAGACTGTGCTGGAGTATTTTTCCAGTGAGGGGAAGAGCTAAAAAGACCCCTGTGGATGGCCTTGGGCTTCTGCTGAACTGCTGGCTCTGCAGAATACAGCAGTGGGAGTGGAGACTGAAAATCACAATGACATACTGGAGTGTAACTTTTGGGTGGGCAGGTCATACTGGAGCAGGCTCCAGCCTTGAACATGAACGGTGTCACTTTACTTAACAACTCATACAGTTTGAAATGCTGATGTAATCAAGTATAGATGTGGCAACTGAACATTAAAAAAAAAAACAACTTGCTGTTGAACAACCAAATCCAGTGCTTAGCATTGTTTGTACTATGCTGTACACAAGTGAAGGCAGAGATCAGGGATAGAAAACTATGGCTCCTGGTCTGTTGTTATTTTGTTTTCCTTGGTACAGGCTGTGGACTAAGAATGGTTTGTACATGTTTAGAGGGTCTTCCCTCCCCACAAAAAAATTCAAACAAAGAAAAATATATGACAGAGACTGTAAGGCCCACCATGCCAAAATTATTTACTATCTAGCCATTTGCAGAAAATGTTGGCCAACCCCAGGTGTATATTAAATAGATTTTTATTTTTGGTTTTGGTTCATCTGAGAACATCCTCCCTCACCCCCATTTATAACAATGCCTCTTGGAAAAATGCAACAGATGAGTTTGGAACACACCCAGATCACAAGCTGGGGACTGTCTGTGCCTTTCTGTATTTTCTTTTTCTTTTTGTGCCAAATGCAGCGCCTGGTGCAGGAGAAAAAGTGAACAACTTGCTGATGGTAATGATCATTGTGCATACAACTCTCAGGCTCACTGGAAAATGAACATTCCCAAAACTCTCTCTGGGACTTTTGCATTCCTGAAGTCCTTAAGGTGTCAGTCACTGCTGTCTTTGCCTGACAGGTCACCGCATTGAGCAAGCCAAGAGCCCCTCCTGCCCCTGCTTATTTCCTTAGTTCTGCTGCTGCCTATCTAGGGAGAGTGAGTAGAATAACACCTGCTTGTATTTTAGCCAATGAGAGAAGCCTAGACAAATATGCACTCAGCCCCCAGAACAATCTTGATCGGCCCAGCCACCAGCAGAGATACAGCAGGAGAGAAGGTACAAACAGAGCTGAAAATACAGCTCAGAGGTGAGTGAGTGAAATGTGAATGTCAGGGTCTTGAGAAATGCAATGGACCTTGGGGATATTGAAGCCTTCTTTCTCTTATCTCATGGGGTAGGACTCGAGATATGCAAATATACTTTCGACTTGTATGAAATATATAAATAGAAGAAAATATTAAACTTCTGTTGGAACTGTGTGTAGTTTCTTTTCTATCACACCAGAATGTGCGTGCATGCTTCAATTGTTTCCAACTCTTTGTGATCCCATGGACCATAGCCTGTCATATACCTCTATCCATGGAATTCTCCAGGCAAGAATACTGGAGTGGGTTGCCATGCCCTTCTCCAGGGGATCTTCCTGACCCAGGGATTGAACCAGTGTCTCCTGCATTGCAGGCATATTCTTCACCGCTGAGCCACTGCGGAAGCCCATCACATCAGAATGTAGTTATTGAATTCAAGCTTTCTAACAGATCAGAGCCTTCATATTTTTCCCCCGGCCAAATATAGTACAAATTTGTCCTCAGACTTTATAACCTAATTAAATATGGACTCCTCATAGTTTCTAGCTCATGATGTGCCACGTTGACTATGCTATGGAGGGCCAGTAACGTAGTGACTCCTGAGCCACAAGTAAAGGAAAGACAGTGGTTTTGTCTTTGGAAATGAATCAGCAACAGCTTTAGGGGAGTTTCTTGTTGAGCAGTTGCAGGAACGCATTACCGAACAGCTTTGAGCAATGTCCAGGGTAAGTCTTCCCCCTCCTCCACAGCCCACTTCCAACGCCACGACCTTCCTTCGAGGTAGAAGACTCAGTAGTTCATGCTGCAATAGCCAAGACATGATTTTTTTCTGTACAGAGCACACAAGATCCATCCACAGCCCCTGTGACATTGAGGGCTGGGTGAGAGGGAAAGAGGTAATGCTGACAGGATCGCTGGCAAGATCCGGCATCCTCTGCTCAAATTCCAGCTTGCTCTTGACAGTCCAGCCCCATCACAGTCATCTGCACTCACTCATCTTGCAGGGACTTGGAGGGCCAGAGGCTCTCACTGCTGCCACTGCTTTTGGAAGATGATGGACCCCACAGCAGTCTGGGCTCAGCCCTGCTCCAAAGTACAGTCTGCAGACAGGGAGCAGATGTCAACAGTGTTCCAACCGGAGCTCCACCAGAGCTGTGTGCAGCTAGTCTGATGGTTAAAAGTCCTAGTAGTGTAAAAAGAAATCAGAGTAACAAATGAGCACACCTCGGATGCCACCATATTTACCACTGCTGCCTTCTTTTTCAGTCTCCCTGGTTTTGCTTGCAGAGTTTACCTTCCATGCGCTTGGACTCCCTTCTCCCCTTGCTGATGAGCAGAGCTCTCTCCTTAATTAAGTGAACAAGTACTCATACACAGAGGCAGCATCTCTTCTGGCAGGATGATCTTAGCAGACACAGCCCCCGAAGCAAGTGAGAATGTTTGCCAAGCTGTGATTAAGTAGCCGTGATTAAAGAGCAAATAATTACCTGCCCAAGCAAAGAGTTTCTAACATGTTCTAACTCCCAGGCCATAATCATGAAACTTATGGGGCCAGAAGGTCTGCGTGATGTTTCATTTTGGGGGGTGGGGGGATGGGGGTAACCAAGATGCTCAGGACTTAAAAGTTTTCATTTGTGAAATCCAGAAGCAAGAGGATGCCAGCTAAGAAGTAGCTATAGCTACCAACTGAGTCTTCATTTTCAAAGATTGCCCAGGTCTCTGGATACTTGAAGACCAGCATCCTGAACCATTTCCTCCTGGTGACAGACATGAAATTCACATGTTTGACATACTCTCTGGACTCTCTAATTCCTGGTGAAGTATCTCTAATTCCTTCTCTTTCTTCAACTCAAAAAAATTATTTTTAGAGTACAGGTGAAAGAAAGTGATATTGTATTTATTTTTTATTTATTTTAAAAAGGGCTATACTTCCTGGAAGTGTGCTTATGAACTGTGGCTCGTCGTCAGTAACTTCAACACACTGCCAATGTGTTTTTTTAATCCACAAATGTGTTTGCTGTTCTAAGCCAAGGCAGCCTCTTCTGCCTTCTCTTACATGTCCATCTTCATCCAGTTTGATGCAATTTGTCTTTCACGCAAAGCCTCAGTAACATTCCAGGTCACAATATCCTACAGAAGCGGTGCAGTTTGATAGTTAGAATTGTAGGTGCCAAACCCTTACAATTATGACCTGCTCTTGGGTTTGGCTGGGCCGGAAAATTGGCGGCGTATTTATTGAGATTAATTAGAAGCAAATCCCAAATAAACAAAACATTCCAAGTTTGGGTATAGTGGCTTCCCTCGTGGTTCAGTGGTAAAGAACCCGTCTGCCAACGCAGGGGACACGGATTCCATCCATGATCCAGGCAGATCCCCTGGAGGAGGAAAGGGCAACCCACTCCAGTATTCTTGGCTGGGAGATCCCATGGACAGAGGAGCCTGGTGGGCTAGTCCATGGGGTCGCAAAGAGTCATATACGACTTGGCACCTGAATAATAACGATGACAAACATGGTTTAGTATCATCAACATATGCAACTCCAATTTGGGGGCTTTGACGTTCACTACTTATGAGGTTGAAGTGTTGGTGGAAAACACGTAGACATTAGGGTTTGGAAGACCCAGGATCCAATCATGGTTCCTTCTTGGCCTTGGGTGAATCATTAATCACACTTAACTATCAAATTTCTTGGCTCTCAAATAAGAACAGTAGAACTGCTATGACATTTAGAGACTATGGATGTGAAATGTTCTGCCAATGCTTGGCACATAGTAACACCTAAGAAGAAAACCTTAAGAAAATATTTATTTACCCAAATAACACTGTCCACTATGGATGGACCAATCCAAGTAGCTGGCAAGAGCATTAGAAGCCTGAGAAGGCAATGGCACCCCACTCCAGTACTCTTGCCTGGAAAATCCCATGGACGGAGGAGCCTGGTAGGTTGCAGTCCATGGGGTCACGAAGAGTTGGACACGACTGAGTAACTTCACTTTCACTTTTCACTTTCATGCATTGGAGAAGGAAATGGCAGCTCACTCCAGTGTTCTTGCCTGGAGAATCCCAGGGAAGGTGGAGCCTGATGGGCTGCCGTCTATGGGGTCGCACAGAGTCGGACACGACTGAAGCGACTTAGCAGCAGCAGCAACAGCAGCAGACCCCAAGTGATTATAGGCAGAAGCAGTGTTGGCTGAGACCTCCCCTATGGGAGGTAAAATGAAGAAAGCGTAACACATAAAATGCTTTTCTGAAATCCTTGCAAAGGTCTGGCGAAATTCCTGAAGAAAGAGATTCAAGGTCTCTCTTAATGCATGCGATTTGAATTGCAGAAGAAACTCAAGTTTCACCTACCCCATAATGTCAAGTTGATTTTTTGCTGATGTTTAGAGAATCCTGAAAGCAATTGCTTTTTATAACACATTAGAGAAGATATTTTGATCACTGTTACTCTGGGTACATTCTCCAAACTCCAAATAGAAGCAGTAAACATGTGAGTATAAATATGACGATCATTTGTTTAACTGTGACAATTTTAGAGAGTTTTTGGCATGCTCCAAGGTACAGAGATTTTTGTGGATGAGTAAAAAAAATAACTCGTGTATTGTTTATCCTGCTTTGACTAAATCTTGGGTGACATTATCAATTTTTCGTAAAACTGATGTGTTTGTACCTAATATCAAGTCATGGGAAAGGAAAAAAAATGTTAAAGTTTGCCTCCCTGGAGGGCCTGGGGATGGAGAAGCGTAGCAGACAATTATTTATGGATAGTTTTACATGAATACAATTGTCATGGATTTTATCTAATGACCGGAAGGTTTTCAAATTGTTGTCTTTGATTAGAAGTGGCATTAAGGCTAGTTTTCTGGTGATCCTAAGCTTTTTGGCTCAGAGGTTAAAGCGTCTGCCTCCAATGCGGGAGACCTGGGTTCAATCCCTGGGTCGGGAAGATCCCCTGGAGAAGGAAATGGCAACCCACTCCAGTATTCTTGCTTGGAGAATCCCATGGACTGAGGAGCTTGGTGGGCTGCAGTCTATGGGGTCACAAAGAGTCGGACACGACTGAGTGACTTTACTTACTTACTTACTTAAGCTTTTTAGTATTTAAAATTTAAATTTGTCTCTAAGGTGTTTAA
The DNA here is from genome assembly GCA_006410675.1 of Oreotragus oreotragus. NCBI lineage: Eukaryota > Metazoa > Chordata > Mammalia > Artiodactyla > Bovidae > Oreotragus > Oreotragus oreotragus. The sequence goes on from SJYX01018467.1 coordinate 251,933, forward strand.
AGACCAGCTCAAACATGGAGTCATATTCTGGTGAAGAAAAACTGTTACCCTTCTTTTCATGGAGTTGTTCTTCCTGTAAGGGTGAGCCTGGTACAAGTAGTTTTAAAAATTCAGATCCTAAAAGAAGTTCTTCTCAACAATGAAACTGAAGCAAGGCTTACGTAGTCAAATCCTTCCCACGTGCCTCCATGTACAATATGACACCCACATCTGGAAGAGCCATCGTGAGACGTGCAAACAGACCAGAAGAGTCTAGAAATCCAGCCAGCATCTACTGCCAGAGTCTAAGTTACAAGCAAAAGGCAGAGTGTCTAACTGGACAACAATGAGAGACTTTCCAGAAGGGACTGAGAAAGCAGTAACGTTCTATGTCAAAACACAACCAACAACCAAACTTCAACTGATGTGCAAACATACCTTCCATGGTAGTATGCAAACAGATTAGCCTTTCAGAAGGATTTCAGGAAATTATCACTTTGCTGCAAGGAAAGAAGGAAAAGATGATGGTGCCACTACCTTTGCAGTGAAGGTTAAATAATGTCTGTAATGGAAAATTCCCTGGTGGTCTAGTGGTTAAGACTCTGCACACTCACTGCTGAGGACCTGGGTTCAATCCCTGGTCAGGGAACTAAGATCCTGCAGGCCATGCTAGGTGGCAAAAACAAATAAATAAATAAATGAAAAAATTTAAATGGCAATAATCTGTTTTAAAATTCTTAGAGGGAATTACCCCAAACAGGGGAAATAGACCATAGAAATGGTTAGAAGTTTTAGACCTGTGATTCTAGTCAAGCATTATTTCAAAAACATAAATCTTCTTTTAAATTCCTACTGTGGAATGTGAAAATATTTTAGTTTTTACAGATAGTCACCATCTGTATCTTTGTAATATATTGAATTCTTGAGGTTTACCAAACTTTGATATACAGAAAGCAAAAAATAGCTCCTCCCCCAAGTTCTTGTAAAAAGTGGGAATAGGTTCAATAAATGGGGGACTGGATCTTTTCTCAGCATAAATAGGCTTCTGTCAAAAACAATTAGCAAACTTCTGTTTTTGATGGGCTTAAAGTGACCAGAAAGCATCTTCCTAAGTGTATCTTTTGGAGTTCAGGAAGGAGGTACTTGAATCATCAGGCTTATTCTGGCATGTCCCATGTGCCTTGGGGGCCACACTACTTTATGCAGTAGAGAAGCAGCTGAGAAAAGATGGCAGTGGTGACATGCCATTCAAAAGATTGTATGCCCTGGATTTTCATGATGGAATTCTGGAAAAGGTAAGTGATTTGCCAAGAAAAGCCTTTCTACGCCATGTTGAAAAGGCTGTGGAGTAATTTTGTAGCCTCTTTCTTAGCTTGAAAGTAGCACCCACCCCACCCCACCCNTTCTATGTCAAAACACAACCAACAACCAAACTCCAACTGATGTGCAAACATACCTTCCATGGTAGTATGCAAACAGATTAGCCTTTCAGAAGGATTTCAGGAAATTATCACTTTGCTGCAAGGAAAGAAGGAAAAGATGATGGTGCCACTACCTTTGCAGTGAAGGTTAAATAATGTCTGTAATGGAAAATTCCCTGGTGGTCTAGTGGTTAAGACTCTGCACACTCACTGCTGAGGACCTGGGTTCAATCCCTGGTCAGGGAACTAAGATCCTGCAGGCCATGCTAGGTGGCAAAAACAAATAAATAAATAAATGAAAAAATTTAAATGGCAATAATCTGTTTTAAAATTCTTAGAGGGAATTACCCCAAACAGGGGAAATAGACCATAGAAATGGTTAGAAGTTTTAGACCTGTGATTCTAGTCAAGCATTATTTCAAAAACATAAATCTTCTTTTAAATTCCTACTGTGGAATGTGAAAATATTTTAGTTTTTACAGATAGTCACCATCTGTATCTTTGTAATATATTGAATTCTTGAGGTTTACCAAACTTTGATATACAGAAAGCAAAAAATAGCTCCTCCCCCAAGTTCTTGTAAAAAGTGGGAATAGGTTCAATAAATGGGGGACTGGATCTTTTCTCAGCATAAATAGGCTTCTGTCAAAAACAATTAGCAAACTTCTGTTTTTGATGGGCTTAAAGTGACCAGAAAGCATCTTCCTAAGTGTATCTTTTGGAGTTCAGGAAGGAGGTACTTGAATCATCAGGCTTATTCTGGCATGTCCCATGTGCCTTGGGGGCCACACTACTTTATGCAGTAGAGAAGCAGCTGAGAAAAGATGGCAGTGGTGACATGCCATTCAAAAGATTGTATGCCCTGGATTTTCATGATGGAATTCTGGAAAAGGTAAGTGATTTGCCAAGAAAAGCCTTTCTACGCCATGTTGAAAAGGCTGTGGAGTAATTTTGTAGCCTCTTTCTTAGCTTGAAAGTAGCACCCACCCCACCCCACCCCAAATTCTTGATCTTTAAATATGTTACACAAGAAGGCTTCCTCCACCTGATCGTAGAACCACTTAATGGAATTCTGTCCATAGAAGTTGAAGAACTGATTCTCATCCTTACTTCTTCCATTAGGAAAAGCCTTCCTTTTCCCAACTGGTTCTTTCAACACTCTCTAGACCCAAGTGCAGATGACCATTGACATAATGAGTGCCCCTCACCCTCATCCTTAGCGAATCGGGAGCAGCATCCTGTCAAGCAGCAGCAAAAGGTACGTAAAATCTCACTGTCAAGTTTCACCCAAACTGAGAAAGGGTGAACTGTAAAACTCGCTCTAAAAATAATGTGTCTGGATATTGGCCACCATCTTAAGGCTCTTCCTCTCCAGGCCTTCTCCCCATAAAAATCCAACGTGGCTTCAGCAAGTTTAGCCTGGAAATAAAATCCCCTCACTCCATCAAGAAATAGCTCCAAACTTAGAGTGCATGCTCAAAATATTCATGATGAAATCATAATCCTATATTTATCGTCTTTTGGGTTGTGTATGAAATTCTGTTTCCCATGGTGTTTGTCATTGAAAGGGGCAGGCGTAGAAAGCAGGCTCAGAGAATGACCCAGAGAGCATTAGTCTCAAGGAAATGCTGTTTCTCATCATAGTGAACTGGATGGTGGTAGGACATCCTCTCTCGTCTCTAAGCCCTACCTCTGCCCCAGAGTCAGCTCTCCTCCCCAGCCCATTCCCAGATGGTCCCTGGATGTCTCAGCATCCACAGAACGTGAACTGGCCTTCCCAGAAGGAAGTGGAGAGTGGGTGCTTAAGATCACCCTCCCGTCCTTCTGACCTTTCCTGTCCTTTAGACTTCCTCCCCATTTTCACTGAGGGAGATGGTGTGGATCTTAATGGTTGGAATCTGATGATTCTCTCCATGACTGGGGGTTGAGGGCCCCAGGCAACAGCACACTTGCAAAAAGCTTTTACTTCTCACCCGGGCAGTGGTGCAGGCTGACGGGTCTCTGGCCACCGCCATCCTGGCAGATCCACGGGGTAGGGAAGAGAAAATTTTCCATTCACAGACCCCATCCGTCTTGGAGATCTTATAGAAGGTCTCTGCAGATCCCACCGGAATGCGAACCAGGTCCTTGTGCTGTCCCTCCAGGGCGTGGCTGGGTGCATGCAGCGTGTAGCCCAGGGTGTGTTTGGAGGACTGCTTTCGTCGCAGACACTGGATTCTCAAGACATTCTGAAAAGCCTTTTTAAACTCTTGACTGGAGCATGGGTATATAATGGGGTTGATGCAGCTGTTTAGGTAACCGAGCCAAAATGCTATTTTAAAAACGGTTTCTGAGGGCCTGAAATCAGGAAAGAAAGACCCTGGAAGAAAACACAAGAGATTTATACATGTTATTTGCAAGTCAATGGGCCACTTGGGTAGGAAAATAAAGCAAACTCTCCATCAAACACCTTTATTGTATCTCGAAAAAGCTCCAAATGATCCCAAATGCGTTTGAGTTTTCACATTTGACTGATCACATCCTTGATAATATCCTCAAAAGCCATTCACACTTGGTCCATGAGCAATATCATTTACGGGAAAAGACCCAAAGGATAGGGCTGCACTGGTTCTTAGGGTTGAAATATCACTTGATGTCCACTAGGAAGCTTTAAATCAGGAAAACATGAGATGGAGGCTGAGTCTACGTATACAAATTGTTTTGCCTGAATTTAAAACTAAGTTGAAATTCATCTAAACATTCATATTAAAATAAGATCACCTGAATTGTTCTTTTGTTCTTTGATGCAGTATTATACGGGCTTCCCAGGTGGCGCTAGTGGTAAAGAACCTGTCTGCTAAAGCAGGAGACATAAGAGAGGAAAAAGGCATGGCAATCCAATCCAGTATTCTTGCGTGGAGAATCCCACGGACAGGGGATCCTGGCAGACTGCAGTCCATAGGGTCTCAAAGAGTCGGACATGAGTGAGCAACTGAGCATATATGCAGTATTATACAAGTACAGCCTAAATATTAATAATTTGAATCTTTTTCTCTCCTGAATGTTGGAGTAGTATTTTCTAATGAGAATTTCAAATTTACAAACTATTTATTGGCTTTGTCAACTTTGACCAGTGATTTTTTTTCTCTGATGATGTCTTTTGACATTGCAGTATACTCACCTGCTCAAAATACAACAGCAGCCAAATGCTTCTTAAGAAGTTGACATGCAGGGTCTTCTCCAGTGCTAAACCTACTCCAGGTTTCTAACATTAATACTTCCACTGTAAACAGACACACTACAAAATTTTCTCCAAGTCACTGCTCATTTTTCGGGGGTCCAGATGTCCAAAATGACCTTTACTGCCCTCTTTCCCTACTCAAGTCATCCTTTAACTTACCCACCAGGAATCAAGTTTCAGGTCTCTTTACGTCTTACATAATAACTCTCTCATAGCTCCTGGAGGCAAAATGGCAAAACCAAGTTATCTTAAAGTGGGAACAGTGTTAAAGTGTTCATCGCTCAGTCGTATCCTACTGTTTGCGATCCCACAGATTGTAGCCCACCAGGCTCCTCTGTCCATGGAATTCTCCAGGCAAGAATACTGGAGTGGGCTGCCATTTCCTTCTCCAGGGGATCTTCCTAACCCTGGGATTGAACCAGTGTCTCCTGCATTGCAGGCAGATTCTTTACCACCTGAGCCACCAGGGAAGTGCCATGCGAACAGTCTTAGAGGTTGTTTTATTCAATTACTCAATTTCCAAATGAAAAAAAAACAATGAATAAAGTCGTTGTCACAAACTTAATAGCTGTGTACTAATACAGTGATAGATAAAGAGATGTAGAACTGCTAGCCCAGTGTTATTTTCTGCACAATTTCTTTCTTCTGCCTCAGCCTCATAAGGATCTTGATTTTATGTCTTTCTTGTTCTCTCTGCTCTAGAGACCCATCAGAGTCATGACAAACTGATGGATAGGCTTAAAAATCTACTCTGGCAAACACTGCCCTGAAATTTAGCGGAGAATCTCATAAATATAAACAAAGAGTAAAGTTAAATATTGCAGAACCAAAGAAGGCAAAATGGTACAATGATTGATGAGAGTATTTTTTGTCTCTGAAGCATATTCCCTGTTAAATTCAATGTGTCTCAAAGAAATTAAAACACATACAGGCACATACAGAGATGATGGTTGTTAAATGGGAAAGTATTATCCTTTATCTCCAAAGCTTTTAACATTTTCCTATAGTTATAATACAATGTACTCATATTGAGTGTCTGGTTTGAGCCAGGCTCTGTACTAAACACTCTACATAAATTTAATCATCATTAATAACATCAAGAGTCATATGATTCCTACTGTATAGCACAGGGAAGTCTACTTAATATTCTGTATGGGAAAATACCTATATAGGAAAAGAATTTACAAAAGAGTGGATCTATGTAAAACTGATTCACTTTGTTGTACATTTGAAACCAACTTACTATAAATCAACTATTAATGTATTCTAATAAAAATAAAAGTTATATGATTCATATCAACATCCCCATTTTACAAATTAAGAAACTGTGATTTAATGAGATTGAATAATTCAACTAAAGTCACACAGGCAGAGGGTTAGCTGGGATTTGAAATTGGGAAGTCTGACTTTAGGGTCTATGCTCCTTTATCATATCTGAAAATACATTAGAATAATGCATATCTAGGAAATGAGGATGATATATGGAGAATGAAAAAGGGTACAGTTGGGGGAGTTAAGCTAGAAAGATGGTTTCTCAAACTTAATCTGAGAGGTGAAAAAAAGCAGCCAATATGAACATGAATGGTGATTCTTGTAAATGTGGTCAGTTCCAGAGAAATCCATCTTAATTATGATGCTTATATGTTGTTCCATATTTCTTCCAAATAGCAACAGTGACAGGATTAAGGGGACTCTCTTCTCAAGGCAGGCCTTGGGTTGGGCTTAATGAGGATGTATGAGCAGGGCATACCCCAAATTACCTTGTCTGGGAATTTCACTCTTCTGTAAATCAGCTAAAGAGGGGAGTGTGTGTCCCTTATTTGAAGAATTTAGGAGAAAAAGAAAAAAATACGTGAATTCTGAACACTAATGTTATTGAGATGATTTCAGATCCTTGGAGTTTCCCATAATTCCTTCAGGGACACTTTTTGTATTCACAGAGTCCTGTTCTGCATAAAGACATCTCAACATTTCCTTTCAGTCCATTTCCTCCTATTCTTCTTCCCTCCTTTGAAGTCTCCTTACAGAGCCAAGCTACTCTGGCCTTCCTGTTGTGTCCACAGCTTCAGAGATAAATATTGGTCCTTTCCCTCAGGTGCCCTGCTCAAAATACCCATTTCCTGGTGGCAGCTGAGGCACAGGATTAGAAAGGTGAAAGTGTAAACGTGTTAGTTGCTTTGTCACAGTTGCTTTGTCACGTCCAGCTCTTTGTGACCCCATGGACTGCAGCTGACTAGGCTCCTCTGTCCATGGAATTCTCCAGGCATGGATACTGAAGTGGGTGGCCATTCCTTTCTCCAGGATATCTTCCTCACCCAGGAATTGAACCTGGGTCTCCTGCATTGCAGGCTGATTCTTTACCATCTGAGCCACCAGGGAAACCCGTAGGATGAGAAAGGAGATGGTTAAAATGAATTTCCACCTAGATTTTAAATACAGTCCTGTTTTAACCATGCAGAAATACTGTTTTGCTAATTATAGCAAATCTCTTGATATTAGCTTTTGAGACAGTGAATGGGAGATTCTTCTGGATCAGAGGCTCTCCCATAAATGAACCATTTGGTTTATCCCATCAGGTGTGTGACACCACCTATATGTGTCTAAACCTATCATGATGTGTCCATGGTCAATCTGACAATTCCATAGAGGCAGGTCACAGGACCCATTTCTCCTCCCTGCAGTCTTTCATCCTCCCTTTCAGGTGATTCCCTTTTGTTAGTTTCCAACTGGGGTTTTAGAAAAGGCAGAGGAACCAGAGATCAAACTGCCAACACCCACTGGATCATTGAAAAAGCAAGAGAGTTCTAGGAAAACATCTGTTTCTGCTTTATTGACTATGCCAAAGCCTTTGACTGTGTGGATCACAATAAACTGTGGAAAATTCTGAAAGAGATGGGAATACCAGACCACCTGACCTGCCTCCCGAGAAATCTGTATGCAGGCCAGGAAGCAACAGACAGAACTGGACATGGAACAATAGGCTGGTTCCAAATAGGAAAAGGAGTGTGTCAAGGCTGTATATAGTTACCTTGCTTATTTAACTTCTATGTAGAGTACATCATGAGAAACGCTGGGCTGGAAGAAGCACAAGCTGGAATCAAGATCGCCGGGAAAAATATCAATAACTAAGATATGCAGATGACACCACCCTTAAGGCAGAAAGTGAAGAAAAACTAAAGAGCCTCTTGATGAAAGTGAAAGAGGAGAGTGAAAGAGTTGGCTTAAAGCTCAACATTCAGAAAACTAAGATCATGGCATCCGGTCCCATCATTTCATGGCAAATAGATGGGGAAGCAGTGGAAACAGTGGCTGACTTTATTTTTGGGGGCTCCAAAATCACTGCAGATGGTGACTGCAGCCATGAAATTAAAAGACGCTTACTCCTTGGAAGGAAAGCTATGACCAACCTAGACAGCATACTAAAAAGCATTTTTTGCCAAAAATGGTCTGTCTAGTCAAGGCTATGGTTTCTTCAGTAGTCATGTGTGGATGTGAGAGTTGGACTATAAAGAAAGCTGAGCGCCGAATAATTGATGCTTTTGAACTGTGGTGTTGGAGAAGACTCTTGAGAATCCCTTGGACTTCAAAGAGATCCAACCAGTCCATCCTAAAGATCAGTCCTGGGTGTTCATTGTGTTCATTGGAAGGACTGATGTTGAGGCTGAAACTCCAATACTTTGGCCACCTGATGCGAAGAGCTGACTCATTTGAAAAGACCCTAATGCTGGGAAAGATTGAGGGCGGGAGGAGAAGGAGATGACAGAGGATGAGATGGTTGGATGGCATCACTGACATAAGTTTAGGTAGACTCCAGGAGTTGATGGTGGACAAGGAGGCCTGGCGTGCTGCAGTTCATGGGGTCGCAGAGAGTCAGACACGACTGAGCGACTGAACTGAACTGAACTGGGGTTCGGAGAAAGACTCCTAACTGTATTTCCTTCAAATGCTTTCCAAAAGTTAAAAGAAGACAGTATAGGGCTTCTTTCCAAACTTCTTCATATTATTCATATATTTTTTAAAAATTTGCACTTATTTATTTATTTGGCTGTGTTGAGTCTTAGTTATGGCACTCAAGACCTTCATTGCATCATGTAGGATCTTTCATTGCACCCCATGGACTCTGGTTGTGGCACATGGCCTTAGTTGCTCCAAAGGCATGTAGGATCTTAGTTTCCTGACCAGGGATCCAACCTGAGTCTCTTGTGTTGCTAGGCAGATTCTTAGCCACTGGACCACAGACAGTCCCTTATTCACATCTTTAGATCTCTTTCTTCCTTTCATTTTTCCTCTCTAGGAAGAGAAGATTGAGCTGTGTCATCAGGCTTGGAAAGAGCTGTTGTTCCGTGGTCCCCATCAGGGTGCTCTCATCTCAGGATCCCTTCCTCTGCTCAGAGCTTTCTGCTCAGGGATCATCTTTTTCTGAATTCCTCACAATTTCTTTTCCCAACCTCACTTTCTTCTTGATTATGATGATGTTTTTTAGACCAGGAAGCTCGATCATGATTCTCTTTGTTGTCCACCCATCATGGCACGGAGCACTGGGTTGAATTGGCCTGGTTTAGGGACAGACATCTCTGGATCCAGTCACTAGGATGAAAACCCCCTTTTAGCGGGAACCATGTCAGTGCTTCTTGCTCATAGAGCTCCAGAACCCAGCACAATGCTGGTGTTTCAAAGTTGTTGTTTAGTCGCTAAACTGTGTCTAACTCTTTGCAACTCCATGAACTGTAGCCCGCCAGGCTCCTCTGTCCATGGGATTCCCCAGGCAAGAACACTGGAGTGGGTTGCCATTTCCCCCTCCAGGGGATCCTCCCCACCCAGAGATCGAATCGGTGCCTCTTGCATTGTCAGGTGGATTATTTACACAGAACCACCGAGGAAAGCATCCTCCTAATTTTTGCTGAATGAATGGCTGAATGACTTTCTTGACTGACTGACTGAATAACCCTCCCTGTCCTCTCCGTCACTGCTTCATAGCTTTCCTGGCTTCTTCTCTGCCTCATAGCCATGGCCCTTATTTCTCATCATGCCCCTGCCTTCCTTCTGTTGTCTCTTTCTTGTATGTTGGCAGAGTTTCTGCTCAAAACTCTGGTGTTCTCTGGGCTGTTCTTACACTATCTGATTTGTGTATTCATCACTCAGTCATGTCCAGCTCTTTGCAACTCCATGAACTGTAGCCCACTAGACTCCTCTGTGCATGGGTTTCTCCAGGCAAGGATACTGGAGCGGGTTGCCATGGCTTTCTCCACTATCTGCTTTATCTTACTGCATTCAGTCAGTTCAGTTCAGTCACTCAGTCGTGTCTGACTCTTTGCGACCCCATGAATTGCAGCACGCCAGGCCTCCCTGTCCATCACCAACTCCCAGAGTTCACTCAAACTCAAGTCCATCAAGTTGGTGATTCCATCCAGCTAGCTCATCCTCTGTCATCCCCTTCTCTTCCTGCCCCCAATCCCTCCCAGCATCAGAGTCTTTTCCAATGAGTCAACTCTTCACATGAGGTGGCCAAAGTACTGGAGTTTCAGCTTCAGTATCATTCCTTCCAAAGAACACCCAGGGCTGATCTCTTTTAGAATGGACTGGTTGGTTCTCCTTGCAGTCCAAGGGACTCTCAAGAGTCTTCTCCAACACCACAGTTCAAAAGCATCAATTCTTTGGCACTCAGCTTTCTTCACAGTCCAACTCTCACATCCATACATGACCACAGGAAAAACCATAGCCTTGACTAGATGGACCTTAGTCGGCAAAGTAATGTCTCTGCTTTTTAATATGCTGTCTAGGTTGGTCATAACTNTCCATCCAGCTAGCTCATCCTCTGTCATCCCCTTCTCTTCCTGCCCCCAATCCCTCCCAGCATCAGAGTCTTTTCCAATGAGTCAACTCTTCACATGAGGTGGCCAAAGTACTGGAGTTTCAGCTTCAGTATCATTCCTTCCAAAGAACACCCAGGGCTGATCTCTTTTAGAATGGACTGGTTGGTTCTCCTTGCAGTCCAAGGGACTCTCAAGAGTCTTCTCCAACACCACAGTTCAAAAGCATCAATTCTTTGGCACTCAGCTTTCTTCACAGTCCAACTCTCACATCCATACATGACCACAGGAAAAACCATAGCCTTGACTAGATGGACCTTTGTTGGTAAAGTAATGTCTCTGCTTTTCAATATGCTATCTAGGTTGGTCATAGCTTTTCTTCCAAGGAGTAAGCGTCTTTTAATTTCATGGCTGCAGTCACCATCTGCAGTGATTTTGGAACCCCCCCCAAATAAAGTCTGACACTGTTTCCACTGTTTCCCCATCTATTTCCCATGAAGTGATGGGACCAGATGCCATGACCTTTGTTTCCTGAATGTTGAGCTTTAAGCATACCTGGTATCTAATACTCTAGTTTTTCTCACCATGCTCTGCAGGAGGAACCAGACATTTGAATTACCCATAAGAGCACGGGGTCTCCTATTTCTCTTGTCATTGTAGCACTTCAACAATTTCTGTTCAGACTTTGCTGCAAGAAACACAAACAGCTTCCGGCTTAATTTCCAGAACTCCTCCCCCTGCAGGTCGGGTCATCCCTTGCATGTGAATTTGCTTCACTGAACTTCCGAGGTTTGGAAAATCCCCAGTCTCTAGAGACTCTTCCATGCACTGAGTTTCCTCCATGATTAGGTCCTGCTGCAGAATTTCTGACTATTTTCGGGTCCCTCCAAACACTCTGATTGACTAAAACTTGGCCAGACTGAGACAGGAAGAGCCTGAGTTTATCCCCTCAACACCATCTACGCCTTCACCCTTGGAGATTCACTATCCTCCCTTCCATTGTTGAGGGCTCTAGATACCAAGGAGAAATTGAAACTGATGATTTCAAAAGATGCACTTAAGTCTCACTCAGTGTCCTCTCCAATGGAAGCATTTCGCTTTTGGTTTCTGATCTGGGGCTCGTCTGTAGGCTTATTGTGGAAGATACCAGGACCCATCCCAGTGAAGGCTACACTATAGTCACATTTTGGCCACAAAGTTACAGCAAAGTTTGCTCTCAGTGGTCCCAATAGCAAGACAACTATTTTCCTGCCAATATTGGCCTCCCAAGTGTGTTTTATCCACCAGTGTTCCAGTTCTCTCTAAAATACATGAGGAGAGGGTGGGATGAACTGAAAACGCAGCATTGACATACATACACTATCAAGTGTCAAACAGATGGCTCGGGGGAAGCTGCTGTATAGCACAGGGAACCCAGCCTGGTGCTCTGTGATGACCCCGAAGGGGTGGGATGCGGGGAGCAGGGAGAGAGAGACAGGCTCAAGACGGAGGTTGTTGTTCGGTTGCTCAGTCTCATCCAACTCTTTGTGACCCCATGGACTGCAGTATACCAGGCTTCCCTGTCCTTCACTATCTCCCGGAATTCGCTCACACTCATGTCTATTGAGTTGGTGATGCCACCCAACCATCTCATCCTCTGTCACCCCCTTTTCCTCTTGCCCTCAGTCTTTCCCAGCATCAGAGTCATTTCCAGTGAGTCGGCTCTTCACATCAGGTGGCCAAAGGAAGCTTCAGCTTCAGCATCAGTCCTTCTAGTGAATATTCAAGGTTGATTTCCTTTAGGATTGACAGTTTTGAACTCTTGGCTGTCCAAGAAGGAGGAAGGATGTACATGTATACATGGGGCTGATTCACACTGTTGTACAGCAGCAACTAACACAACATTGTAAGGCAATTTTCCTCCAATTAAAAAAATTTTAAAACCCAGCAGTTCTCAAATTCTAACCCAGCACTGATAATTAGAAGGTGCCTCTTGAGTTCAGCTCCTGTCGAATCAGGGCAACTCGGTACAGAAGTTGGAAGCCTTGAGTCAGTCTTCTTGGTTCTAGCCTTCCAACTTCTACACTTAGTTTCACCTACCTGAAAACTTGACATCTTAATGACAACTTTGAGAGATATCAGGTTATGACAAGCTTTAATTAGCTGGAGTCACAGGATGTTAGAATGTGAAGAGTGGCAGAAACTAGGAAACCTAGCAGGCACTGTCAACCCCTCCATAACAGATGAAGAGTGTACTGGCGAGAAGGGAGTGGTTTCTATAAAATTGTGTGCTCATCTGTGGTCCAGAGACCCAGACTCTGCTCCGTTTCTTCCATTTCTTCTCCTGATTTGCTGGGTCATTCAGCAACTGCATGACGGCATGGGAAGTACTGATGGCGATATGTCCAGCTGTGGTCATAGAATGACAACAGGTTTTGCAGAGATAATGAGAAAGAAGGGGGAGGAGAGCAGTTTCATCAATAACTACACTATTTAAGAGTTGCAATGTTCAGACAGTGGAAAGAACAGTGGGTGACGGTCTTGGAAAGGCTCATGAAGGGTATCACATTTTAAAAACTGGAGTTTAAATGACTTCAATTAAAAAAACATGGACACCCAAGGAGACGCTAATGTTAGGTGGCCATGGGAGAAAATACTTTTAATTGTTTCTCTTTGTCCAACCAGCGGTCTCTCCATGTGTGTGGTACCAGTCCAGTGTGGCTGGTATACATCCAATGAATAGGGGAGAGACACAAGCTGTTACATAAATAGGTGGCCAGTTCCCTAGGCCAAGGAGCTCCAGTGCCAAGCAGTATTCAAGCCAGATGGGTTGGTATCTTCTGGCCACGAAGACAGTTCTTGCCCCATTGAGCTAAGTCCAAAAGAAAAGTTGTTGGAATCAGAGTATAAGCACAGACTCAAGCTCTTTGTCACCTGGAGTCCATCAGGTGCTCCACATTGCATGGCTGATTTGGCTGTGTCACAGTGACTTGCCTGAGCCCTTCTGAGGTTCATCCAGGGCCACCCTTGTGCAATTCTCAGCCAGACAAGAATCTTTAAGTTAGCTCCCTGGAATAGTGGACAGAAATCTCTAAGAATACTGCCAGATTAACTGCAAACTGGAACCCTGGGCTCTCGACCCAAGATCCATGAATAGACTTCCCATGAAATGAAATGCAGTCTTTGTATGAACAGAGATTCATTTTCTGGAGAAGAAGACTTCAGCTTCTATCAGCTACTCACAGTGGTCCTGGAGACCCAAGGTATGGCCAAGCCTACTTCCCAGATGCTGAGCAAAAGTGGTACCTCTGCATGGTGCACCTCACTTAGCCTATATTTGTGCATGCTCAGTCATGTTTGACTCTTTGCCACCCCATGGATGGTAGCCCGCCAGGCTCCTCTGTCCATGGGTTTTTCCAGGCAAAAATACTGGAACGGGTTACCATTTCCTACCAGGGAATTTTTTCCATCCAGGGATTTAAGCCCCATCTCTTGCATCTCCCGCATTGGCAGGCAGATTCTTTACCACTGAGCCACTGGGGAAGCCCCCACTTAGCCTATACATCCTGATAAGAGCATCCAGCTTATAATCATGACAAAATATATCAGTTCAACTCCTCTTTAGAAGGACTTGCTCTTTTCTTCTCCTAGTTAATTGGGACTTAAAATTGCCTTTAAGGACAATCACATGATTGCTCCCTGGAAAGAGTTAACTGCTGGCCTTTTCTGAGCTTTCTGGGGGAAGCTTAAATAGTAGTCAGGGTGAGGCAGGATGGCAGTGTGGGAAGGTGCAGTGAGTTGGGGAAAAGACGTTGTGTGTAGGGTACAAATGGAACAGAACAAACCTGGAGCACTGTGGGGACCAACTGTGGATGGGAGAGTTGCCCTTTTTCTCATTTTCTGGGGACCAGGGTATCTCGGCCATGATTTCTATTATCAAGGGCTTCCCAGGTAGCACTAGTGGTAAAGAACCCACCTGCCAATGCAGGGGACTAACAGACGCGAGTTCAGTCCCTGAGTGGGGAAGATTCCCTGGAGGAGGAAATGGCAACCCACTCCAGAATTTTTGCCTGGAGAATCCCCGTGGACAGAGGAGCTTGGCGGGCTACAGTCCATGGGGTCACAAACAGTGGGACAAGACTGACTTAGCATGCACACTGTTGTCAAGAACCACTGCTCCACCCAACCCTGATGGGTAAAGAGGTCACCTGGGGAGAGGTTTTCTCATCTTCATACTCCTGCAAGTGGAAGGCATTCTTTATGGGATCCTTCTGGCTGTGTAGTGTGTAGCTCTGCAGAATCAGGGGTTTTATCCTGGATGGATCCAAGCTGCTCGAAGTAAAGCTCTTTAAGGGTATCAAAGCCCCAAACAGCATTTCTCCTTGTAGAAAAGAGCACCGTGTCTCCCAGAACATGCATGCTTGTCCCAAGATAACTTAGGAAAGAATGACCAGCTAGACCAGGGCTAGACTCATCAGGTACATTTCCCTCAAAAATCTCCTTGTTATTGTCTGTTTAAAATTAATACATAATCTAAGCACTTTCAACAGATGGCAAGATTTTTTCTTCTCCTCTACTTAGTGAAATATATTTTGATTCAGGAAAACAATAGTAATTAAGTCATCATGTCCTGGTTTTTAAATATTTATTTATTTATTTATTTTTGGCTGTGCTGGGTCTTCACTGCTGCATGGGCTTTCCTCTAGTTGCCGTGACCAGGGGCTACTCTCCAGTTCTGGTGCACAGGCTTCTCATTGCGGTGGCTTCTCTCATTGTAGAGTATGGGATCTGGGGCACACACGCTTCAGTAGTTGTGGCTCCTGGGCTCTGTTTTGCAAGTAAGATCATCTATACCATTTTTCTAGATTCTACATATATGTATTAAAATACATTTGTTTTTCTCTTTCTGACTTCTTTCACTCTGTATGACAGACATCCATGACCTACTGTATAGCTCAGGGAATTCTACTCAATGCTTTGCAGTGACCTAAATAGGAAGGAAATCCAAAAAGAGAGGTTATATGTATACAGAGAGCTGATTCACTTTGCTGTACAGTAGAAACTAATACAACATTGTAAGGCAACTAAACTTCAATAAAAATTGATTTAAAAAAATCTATCTTCAACTTTGCACTCAACACATTTGAGTCAGTCCTAATGAGGTGGATGAAGCTAGAGCCTATTGTAAAGAGTGAAGTAAGTCAGAAAGAGAAAGACATATATTGTATAGTAACACATATATATGGAATCTAGAAAGATGGTACTGATGAACCTACCTGCAGGGCAGCAATGAAGATGCAGACAGACAATAGACTTGTGGACACAGTAGGGGAAGGAGAGGGTGGGATGAATTGAGAGAGTGGCATGGAAATGTAAACATTACCATATGTAAAATAGAGAGCCAGTGGGAATTTGCTGTGTTACACAGGGAGCTCAACCTAGTGCTCTGTGACAGCCTAGAGGGATGGGACAGGTGGGAGATGGGAGGGAGGTTCAAGAGGGAGGAGACATATGTATACCTGTGGCTGATTCATGTTGATGAATAGCAGAAGCTAATAGTGAAATACTATTACAATACTTTTACAATAGTGTAAAGCAAATATCAATAAAAAATTAAAGAAAAAAGGTTGTGTTCAAAATCCAGCTCATCCACAAGCCCCTCCTTCTTCATAGTCTAACCTGTCTTCTCACCGTCTCCCTTAATGAGTCAGTCTAATAATGAGTCAATCTAATAGCACTCATCACCATCTTCTGTGCTTATTCTTTTTTTTTTTTTTGTCCCTTTCCTTGAATATGAACTCCTCAAAGGCATAGGTTTTTATCTTTACATTTCACTGCTAAGTCCTCAATGCCAATAGTTTGTAGGCTCACAACAAATATATGTTGAATAGATAAGACATTCGATCTTTATTTTCAGCGTCTCTTTAAGGACACATACTTCTTATCCTTCATTTAATCTCCATCAGTGTTGAATGCATCCTTGATAAATGTGTATGGAATCAATGGATGACATTTGCCAATGGGAAAAAATGACATTTTGAATAAAACTTGGGCTCCAACTACTTACAGCTGGAAATACGCTTTTAAATAGAGAAAGAGAGCCTGTCTTAACTCACATTCCAACACTTTATATCTTCCCGATCTTTAAGACACTCATATTTACATGAAAATAAAACCATTCTACAAATACTTGGATGCAGCTAAATTGCAGGCACTTTGTAAAATGATTACTTCCAGTACTTATAAAGACATTTTATAGGATCCTGTAGGAAAGGTCGGAGCCTGTAATTAATATGTGATAGTCATCAGCAGTCTCTCATATTTGCGATGTTTGTGGGCCAAACACTACAAATCCAAAGCGGTGACAGAAACAACCAAAATCGGTCACCCAGGGAGGAAGCATAGGAGCTTATTGGGGTGGTGTCTCTTCACTCTCAGCTTATAGGCTACAGCAGGCTCCATTCCATCAGGGACATGGGAGCTGGCTGGTGGTTATATAGTAAGAGGTGGACAGGGGAGCTGGCAAGGACTGACAGTAAAGCTATAGAATCTGGGGACTTCCCTGGTAACCTGGTGGATAAGAATCTGCCTGCTAGTGCAGGAGACATGGGTTCGATACCTGGCCCAGGAAGATCCCACATGCCTCAGAGCTACTAAGCCTGTGCGCCACAACTACTGAAGTCTGTGCAGCTAGAGCCCATGCTCTGCAACAAGAGAAGCCACTGCAATGAGAAGCCCATGCACCGCAATGAAAAGTAGCCTCAGTGGCCACAACTAGAGAAAGTGTGTGCACAGCAATGAAGAGCCAGCACACACACACACACACAGATATGGAATCTAAGCTCTTCAGACAAGTCCCTACTTGGAAATGACAACCCCAGGTCCTCTCACTGGCCACCAGGTCACTCAGAGGCATGTCCACTAATACTGTAGCCATCCTCCAGGAGTATCATCTAACTCTGCTCAAGGTAGAATATGACTAGCACTTTGGTCTCCACTTGCAGCTTCTGAATGTTCCCCTCCACTGCCTGGGCTATGACAAGGGTACAGGTGGTCTTTGAAGCCCCTGCTACTGCTTCTAGCCCTAGACTCAAGCTGGGCCAGGCCAGCAGAGTGCCTGACCTCCATTCAAAGCAGATGTTAGTCAAACGGACATAACATATATGCATAGGCATTTTGATAGCTTATTTTCCAAAATAAAAGGCGATTTCACAGAACCTGTTATATGGCTTCTAAACACAGCTAGAAAAAACCAACTTTAAAATGCAGGAAAACTTTACTTTTTCCTGGGAAACTTTACTTTTTAATTTTAAAAGGCAATAGAGTATCACACTGCTTTGATTAGAGATCTCCTTGAAAAAAAAAAAGAACTGACCATGACTCCATGTTTCATCATAAATGCAGTATTGAGAAAGCTCAGTTTTGCTTGCAAGGGGACATGCTCATTCTTTTCAAATGTGATCCAAGCCTTTGCAGTCTTAACTGAGAACTGTCTGATACTCTAAGGGGGAAGACAGAGGTCAGGGATGTTCATTCATTTCCATGGCTTCAATTTCTTTTTTTGCTTTGATGAATTCTCCAATCTCCATCCTGAGACCATATTTGGCTCCTGAACTCAAGTTCTGCATACACAACTATTAACAGACTCCTTTCTTTGGTGTGTGTGTGATGTGGAGCATTTTTATAGGCTTTATTGAAATTTTTTACAATGTTGCTTTTGTTTTATGTTTTTTTTTTTTTTGGCCACATGTAGGGACGTGGGATCTTAGCTCCCCAACCAGGGGTTAAAACTGCACCCCCTGCATTGGAAGGTGAAGTCTTAACCACTAGAGCACTAAGGAAGTCCCCAGGCATCTTTCTTGGTTTGTCCAAACCATCGCATCCTTAACACAAACAAACTGTACTCATTATTTCTCACAAATCTACTCTTTCTTCTCTGCTCCATCCTCAGCAGATGGCACCCCTCCTCCTGAGTTGTCCCAGCCAGACACTCACTGTCATCCTCAATTCTTCACTCTCCCAACTCTTACACTCCATCCACTCACCCAGTGCAGACCACGGAACCTTCATTCTCCTTGTCACCATCCATCCTATTCAAGCCACCATCCTTTCTAGCTAGGACCCCATATCAGCCTACTAACTAAGCTTCCTGATTCTTGTCTCATTGCCTTATGACCTACCTTCAAAGTGTAGCCAGAGAGAGTCTGAGAAAACAAACCTGATTTTACCTTCCTTGATTAAATCATCTCAGTGCCTCTTCAAGGAATTCAAGGTCAAGCACAAATTTTGTACTAGGACTTATTAGGTTCATGGGTCTGGGAGAGCAAAAATCCACTTTTCTAGACAACTAGTTAGTAGAGTAAAATGATCCAAGTGCCCATTCAACGTCTCTAGTTAGTACTATGTCTTGCATGCCTGCTCAGTCTTGTCTGACTCTTTGCGACTCCATGGACTGTAGCCTACCAGGCTCCTCTGTCCATGGAATTTCCCTGGTGAGAATATTGGAATGGGTTGCCATTTTCTCCTCCAGGGGATCTTTCTGACCCAGGGATCAAACCCTGGGTCAGAGACTCCTGAACTGGCAGGCGAGTCTTTGCCACTGTGCCACCTAAAGTAGAAAATTACAAACAACAGGAATAACAGTGTGTAATTGTTAACTCAAGTGAGTGATAGGGCATTTTTGTTCCTGAGGATGTGGTTTGGGGTTATTGTGGTTGATATATGATGGCTTAATACTTAGGAGCAAAGAGATGGTGTCCAGAGGGCAGCATGCCCACTAAAATGGCTTTTCAAGGTCAAGGAACAGAAATCACTCAAGAATTTCCAGCCATTCCTGTGGTATTAATGACAACGGTTCAGATAGATTTACAAAATTTAGAAGGCCTGAGTTGAGAACAAAGATGCCTGAAAGAATGCTTAGGAATAAATCTACCTAAGGAAACAAAAGACCTATATATAGAAAACTATAAAACTCTGGTGAAAGAAATCAAAGTTAACACAAATAGATGGAGAAATATACTATGTTCATGGATCGGAAGAATCAATATAGTGAAAATGAGTATACTACCCAAAGCAATCTATAGATTCAATGCAATCCCTATCAAGCTACCAAAGGTATTTTTCAGAGAACTAGAACACATAATCTCACAATTTGTATGGAAATACAAAAAACCTTGAATAGCCAAAGCAATCTTGAGAAAGAAGAATGGAACTGGAGGAATCAACCTGCCTGACTTCAGACTATACTACAAAGCTACAGTCATCAAGAGTATGGTACTGGCACAAAGACAGAAATATAGATCAATGGAACAAAATAGAAAGACCAGAGATAAATCCATGCACCTATGGACACCTTATCTTTGACAAAGGAGGCAAGAAATATACAATGGAGAAAAGACAGTTTCTTTAATAAGTGCTGCTGGGAAAACTGGTCAACCACTTGTAAAAGAATGAAACTAGAACACTTTCTAACACCATGTACAAAAATAAAATCAAAATGGATTGAAGATCTAAATGTAAGACCAGAAACTATAAAACTCCTAGAGGAAAACATAGGCAAAACACTCTCTGACATAAATGACAGCAGAATCCTCTATGACCCACCTCTCAGAGTAATGAAAATAAAAGCAAAAATAAACAAATGGGACCTAATTAAACTTAAAAGATTTTGCACAACGAAGGAAACTATAAGCAAGGTGAAAAGACAGCTTTCAGAATGGGAGAAAATAATAACAAACAAAGTAACTGACAAAGAATTAATCTCAAAAATATACAAGCAATTCCTGCAGCTCAATATCAGAAAAATAAATGACCCAATCAAAAAATGGGCCAAAGAACTAAACAGACATTTCTCCAAAGAAGACATACAAGTGGCTAACAAACACATGAAAAGATGCTCAACATCACTCATTATCAGAGAAATGAAAATCAAAACCACAATGAGGTACCATCTCACACCGGTCAGAATGGCTGCTTTCAAAAAGTCTACAAACAATAAATGCTGGAGAGGGTGCAGAGAAAATGGAACCCTGTTACACTGTTGGTGGGAATGCAAATTAGTATAGCCTCTATGGAGAACAGTGTGGAGACTCCTTAAAAAACTGGAAATAGAACTGCCATACAACCCAGAAATCCCACTGCTGGGCATATACACCAAGGAAACCGGAATTGAAAGAGACACGTGTACCCCAATGTCCATCACAGCACTGTTAACAATAGCCAGGACATGGAAGCAACCTAGATATCCATTGGCAGATGAATGGATAAGAAAGCTGTGGTATATATACACAATGGACTATTATTCAGCTATTAAAAAGAATGCATTTGAATCAGTTCTAACGAGGTAGATGAAACTGGAGCCTATTATACAGAGTGAAGGAAGTCAGAAAGAAAAACAGCAATACAATACATTAATGCATATATATGGAGTTTAGAAAGATGGTAATGATGACCCTGTATGTGAGACAGCAAAAGAGACGCAGATATAAAGAACAGATTTTTGGGCTCTGTGGGAGAAGGCAAGGGTGGGATGATTTGAGAGAAAAGCATTGAAACATGTATATTATCATATGTGAAATATATCGCTAGTCCAGGTCTGATGCATGAGACAGGGTGCTCAGGGCTGGTACATTGGGATGACCCTGAGGGATGGGATGGGGAGGGAGGTGGGCTGTCTCTTATACACATCTAGATGTGTATAAGAGACAGATACTAAACCGTGTTTTGTGTTGACAGTATTGATAAGCTATATTTTCTTAGAATATTGCATTTNGGGATGGGATGGGGAGGGAGGTGGGAGGGGGGTTCAGGATGGGGAACACATGTATACCCATGGCTGATTTATGTCAGTTTATAGCAAAAACCACAATAATATTATAATTAGCCTCCAATTAAAATAAATAAATTAATTTTTAAAAAGATGCCTGAAGGATAAACATGGAAAATGCTGAAGAAAAAGCAAGGACATCTTACTGTAAAGCACATGGAACTCTGGTCAATGCTATGTGGCATCCTGGATGGGAGGGGGGTCTGGGGAAGAATGGATACATGTATACATACGGCTGAGTCCCTTTGCTGTCCACCTGAAACTATCACAACATTGTTAATCAGCTATATTCCAATACAAAATAAAAAGTTGAAAAAGCAATGACAGAGACAAATGCCTTTCTTCCTGAAAAGAACTAATCCTTGGTGTATGGTGTGACTTTCTGTTACCCAAACAAGTCATGTTTCTAAGAAAGGTTGTTTCCCACTGTGGTTATTCACTTCTGAAATGCCCACCCAATATCTGCTCAAATTAAGTGATTCATTCAGAACACATCAGATAATCACAAACAATATTTTTCTAGATGTTCTGTTTGGGACAGGAGTTTCCTTCAGCACCTTCAGCCCAGCTGACTTCAGTTTCCAGGCAAGTGTTGAGCAGCTTAACTTTTACCTGGCTTAGTTGTCAATCTGTCTCTCTCATTCCCAGAAAAATTATCATTGGATGAGAAGAAAGCTTCGATAGTCTGTTAACATGAAATCGTAATACTCATTGTTTTTGCTTATTCTGATTTGATTCTGGTGAATTAGAAGTTAACTGCTGGCTTCTGGAGGAGAAGGGGATGACAGAGGATGAGATGGCTGAATGGCATCACCGACTCGATGGACATGAGTTTGAGCAAACTCCGGGAGTTGGTGATGGACAGGGACGCCTGGTGTGCTGCAGTCCGTGGGATCGCAAAGAGTCAGACACAACTGAGTGNGAGGAGAAGGGGATGACAGAGGATGAGATGGCTGAATGGCATCACCGACTCGATGGACATGAGTTTGAGCAAACTCCGGGAGTTGGTGATGGACAGGGACGCCTGGTGTGCTGCAGTCCGTGGGATCGCAAAGAGTCAGACACAACTGAGTGACTGAACTGGACTGGGCTTCCCTGGTGGCTCAGTGGTGAAGAATCCATCTGCCAGTGCAAGAGACATGGGTTTGATCCCTCATCTGGGAGGATCCCACATAACTCAGAGCAACGAAGCCAATGTGCCACAACTATTGAATCTGTGCTTTAAAGCCTGGGAGCTGCAACTGCTGAGCCCACATGCTGCAACTGCTGAAGCCCACGCTCTAGGGTCTGTGCTCCACAGCAAAAGAAGCCACCACAAGTTCATTCTATACATCCGCATCTCCATTCTTGCCCTACAAATAGGTTCATCTATGTCATTTTTTCTAGATTCCGTATGTATGTGTTAGCATATGGTATTTGTTTCTCTTTTTCTGACTTACCTCACTCTGTATGAGTTGCTGTAGAACACAGGGAGCTCAGCTCGGTGCTCTGTGATGACCTAGAGGGGTGAGATGGGGGAGGGGAGCAGCTGGGCGGCTCAGCTGGAAAGAATCTGCCTGCAATGCAGGAGCCACCCGAGATGTGGGTTTGATCGCTGGGTTGGGAAGATCCCTTGAAGGAGGGCAAGGCAACCTACTCCAGTATTCTTGAGTGGAGAATCCCATGGACAGAGGAGCCTGGTGGCTACAGTCCATGGGGTTGAAAAGAGTTGGACACGAATGAAGCGACTTAGCATGCATATATATATATATATATACACACACACACACATACATACACACACACACACATACTTATGGCTGATTCACAATGTTGGATGGCAGAAACCAACACAACATTGTA
Organism: Oreotragus oreotragus; assembly: GCA_006410675.1. Lineage (NCBI taxonomy): Eukaryota > Metazoa > Chordata > Mammalia > Artiodactyla > Bovidae > Oreotragus > Oreotragus oreotragus. The sequence goes on from SJYX01018467.1 coordinate 275,009, forward strand.
AACCAGTTTTCCTCCAATTAAAAAGTAAATAAAAAACAAGAAGTCACCCCAACGAGAAGCCCACATACCGCAACTGGAGAGTAGCCCCTGTTTGCCGCAACTAGAGAAAGTCCACGAGCAGCAATTAAGACCCAGTGCAGCCAAAAATAAAACATAAAAAAGAAACTGCATTGGAGGCATTTTAGGAGGCCACAGATATAAAAATATGGACATATTATTAAATCTCACCAATAATATACTCAGCACGCTTTAGCTTTTTTCTGGGAGTGGTACTAATCGACATGTATTTCAATACTTTGTAGATTTTTTTTGTAGTCTATTTGGGATCCAGCATGCATATTTTGATCTAAATTGTTGTGGAAATTATTTATAACCTCTTCCTATAAGCCCCTGAAACACCAAGAGTCAAGCAGACATCTGAGCTACAAACAGATAAGGATCAGTTCAGTTCAGTTCAGTCGCTCAGTCATGTCCGACTCTTTGTGACCCCATGAATTGCAGCACGCCAGGCCTCCCTGTCCATCACCAACTTCCGGAGTTCCCTCACGTCCATCGAGTCAGTGATACCATCCAGCCATTTCATCCTCTGTTGGCCCCTTCTCCTCCTGCCCCCAATCCCTCCCAGCACAGATAAGGGTGCAAAAGGGTGAAGCACNCCGACTCTTTGTGACCCCATGAATTGCAGCACGCCAGGCCTCCCTGTCCATCACCAACTTCCGGAGTTCCCTCACGTCCATCGAGTCAGTGATACCATCCAGCCATTTCATCCTCTGTTGGCCCCTTCTCCTCCTGCCCCCAATCCCTCCCAGCACAGATAAGGGTGCAAAAGGGTGAAGCACTTGCTCAGGGTTACACAGCTGGTGAGCAGAAAGACTAGATTAAAACTCTGGTCTTTCAGTTCAGAAACCTTTCTACTAATCAATACACTGAAATTTTCCATAGCAAGAGTAGAAATATCTCTGATTATCTGGGACTGCTCAGAAAATCTGCTCTAAAAATATGGATGCTGTCAAGATTAATATCTGTGGGCAGCATTTAGCTATCAGGTTTATAGCCTGGGCTTCCCAGGTGTGGTTAGTGGTAAAGAACCTGCCTAAGAATGCAGGAGACATAAGGAGACTCAGCTTTGATCCCTGAGTCAAGAAGATCCTCTGGAGAAGGAAATGGTAACCCACTCCAGTGTTCTTGCCTGGAGAATCCCCATGGACAGAGGACCCTGGCAGACTACAGTACATAGGGTAGCCAAGTGTTGGACACAACTGAATCGAGTTAGCATACACACATATAGCTTGAGTCAGTGCTTATTTTTTGAGCTTATGACCTATACATGCATCTATACTTAGATGTCTTGTAGGAATCTCAGTATTAATATGTCCCAAATGACACTCTAACTTGCTTGTCTTCTAGTATTCCTCATCTCTATGAAGAATATTTAACATTCATTTATGTGTTTGTGACAAAAACATGGCAGTCAATTCTGATACCTTACTGATATCTCCAGTGGATTATACCTCCTAACATTGTCCAAGTATTTGTACATCTCTGTCTCCACTGTCATGAGTCATCAGTTCAGTTCAGTTCAGTTCAGTCACTCAGTTATGTCTGACTCTTTGCAACCCCATGAATTGCAGCACGCTAATCCAAACTACCGCTATTTATCATCCGCATGACTCTACTCATTGGTCTCCTGCATGCGTGTATCATCTCTTTTCTCTAGGATGGTCTTTATGAAATTCAACTAACTCCTATTCTATGACATCTCTGCCTGTATGTCTCAAGTGCGCTTGGATGAAATTCACTAACACTACTCATCAGGCCATACGACCTGGTCTTGTCTCTCCTACTCTGCCTTGCATACCTTCCACAACTCCTCCAATCACTGTTCTTCTCTCAACTTTTCACCCCAGGACCCTCACACCTGTTATTTCATTTACATATAATGTTTTCTCCACCTCCACCCCTTCTTCATCCTTTAGGTCTTAGATTAAACTCTACTTCCTTAAGAAAACTGTGATCTTTCTCCTCCCATCTGCACACTCCAGATTTCACCTAGGAATTCTTTTGTTAATTGTGACCACAGCATCCTATGCTCTACATTCATAACTTTTTGCCACAATTGTTCTCATATGATAATGTGTGTGATGACTTGCTTAATGTCTCTCCCTATATGCGTGTGTGCATGCTAAGTCAATATAGTTGTGTCAGACTCTGAGATCCTATGGATCATAGCCCACCAGCCTCCTCTGCCACCTAGGAATCTCCTCTCTCTATATATACATTTCATCAATAGAGGATTTGGATCTGACATATACACATTATTGATATTATATATAAAATAAATAACTAATGAGAACCCACTGTATGGCTTAGGGAACTCTACTCAGTGCTCTCTGGTGACCTAACTGGGAAGAAAATCCAAAACAGGGGGATATATGTATAACTGAGTCACTATGCTGCACAGCAAAAACTAACACAACATTATAAACAACTACACTCCAATAAAAATTAATTTAAAAATAAATAACATTAAAAAAACAAATTTCATCCAAGTAAGGATTGTGCCTGGCACAGTATCAAACCCAGGGATCAAACCCGGATGTTCCACATTGCAGGTAGATTCTTTACCATCTGAGCCACCAGGGAAGCCTGGTACAGTGTACATGCTTAGTAAATATTCATGCATCATACTGACATTTCACCATACACTTATTTTATGCCAGACTTGTTTTACTAGAAGATACTTATTTTATGCAAGATATTTCACTAACCTATCCCGTTTAATTCTTCCTTATGACCCTATGTGAATATACTCTCACTCTCATTTCGCAGATGAAGAAACTGAGACTTAAGAAGTTTAACTCATGACTAAAGGACATGGCTGAGCTCAGATTCAACCCCAGCCCTGTTTGACACCAAAGCTTATGCTTTTAACCTTCAGATCACGCTAAGAGTCAATCTCTGCTTTGCTGGTTTTATAATGAAAATAGTGTTCTTTGCTACAATGCTCAACGTTCGAAACAAAAACAGTCATCTGAGTGGCCAAGGAAATTAATCACACATTTTATGCTCTATTTTTCAGAAAGCAGAGAAATGTATAATTCAAATCACTGAAAGAACAATAAATTCTTCCAAGTTAATAATTTTGTTTGTTCAAGTTGGACATGATTGGTCATGTGAAAAACTGTGAGGATTGTATTCTGTCAAATAAAAAAAAAAACCTTTGACAAAACTTTGTTAATAAGGTCAGCTTAAAAAACAATCAGGTTAGACTAGGTTAGAACGTATGACTTGTCACTTTTAAAAAAATTAGAGTTCAGGCCTAAAAGGAGAACTGGAATCTGTGAATACAGAGTTCCTTAGGAGAGGAAAATGAAAATATTAGGTTGGCAAAAATTTGTTCAGGTTTTTCCAAACTATGTTATGGAAAACCTGAACTGTTTGGTCAACTCAATAGCACATTTATTGTGCTGCATAAACATACTAGGGCCTGCTACCAACTTTTCAGAGCTACTCCTTGTTCCTAGAAAGGAAATCCTTCCACTGATAGGTCCACTGGTGAGGGCAGGTTTCTCACTTTCTTTGTGCCTCAATTTCCTCTTACTGGTAACCATAGTGTCTGGCTGTAAGCACTGGCTGTGTATTCGTGCTAAGTCACTTCAGTCACGTCTGACTCTTTGCAACCCCATGGGCTGTAGCCTACCAGGCTCCTCTGTCCATGGGATTTTCCAGGCAAAAATGCTGGATTGGATTGCCATTTTCTTCTCCAGGAGATCTTCCTGACTCAGAGATCAAACCAGGTGCTCTGGCTGGGGTGGGGTGGGAGGTGGATGGGATGTTCAAGAGGGAGGGGATATATGTATAACTATGGCTGATTCATGTTGATGCATGGTAGAAACCAACACAATATTGTAAAGCAATTATTCTCTAATTAAAAATAAATTAAACAAACAAAATAAACAAAAAATAATACCAAAAAACCCAACCTGGAGCAGCAATATTAGTATTAAATAAAATAGAATCCAAGGCACAAGGCATTTCATGGGATAAAGATCTTACTTGATGTTGATAAAAGGCATACTTCCCAATAGAGCTATATTTATTGTATTTTATACACCAAAAGATATTTTATACATATATATATATACACAAATATGTATATTATACACACACACAGGGCTTCCTAGGTGGCACTAGGGGTAAAGAACCTGCCTGTCAATGTAGGAGATGGAACAGATGTGGGTTTGATCCCTGGATTGGGGATTGGGAAGATCCCCTGGAGTAGGAAATGGCAACCCACTCCAGTATTCTTGCCTGGAGAATCCCATGGACAGAGGAGCCAGGTGGGCTACAGTCCATGGGGTAGAAAAGAGTCAGATAAAACAGAAATGACTTAGCATGCGTGTGCACGCACACACACACATACATACATATACATTAAAATGTTCTTGAAAAAAAATTGATAAAGCTATATTCATAGTAGAATGACTNCCCACTCCAGTATTCTTGCCTGGAGAATCCCATGGACAGAGGAGCCAGGTGGGCTACAGTCCATGGGGTAGAAAAGAGTCAGATAAAACAGAAATGACTTAGCATGCGTGTGCACGCACACACACACATACATACATATACATTAAAATGTTCTTGAAAAAAAATTGATAAAGCTATATTCATAGTAGAATGACTAAAATATAAACTCAGCAAAATATCTACTGATAATTTTTCAGTTGAAGAGTAAATAAAAACTAGTGACAGATAACTTAGAAAATACTGAAATTGAATTTTGTATAATTTTTATGTATTACAAAATACTCTTCTTTTGATTTTTTCAATTATTTAATAAAGGTAAAGGTCATGTTTAATTCATAGTCATTGAAGAAAAGAAACAGCTGTATTTGGCCCTTGGGCCACAGCTTGCTAATACCTAAAGGATTTTCCCCTCACTTTAAGGGGAATTTTTCTGATATCAGAAATATTTTTTTCTGTTCTTCCTTGATTATCAAAAATGTTTTTAATGAATAAAGATGTCTAAAAGTATAATTAATGAACAATGTTCTAGATGGCTTAGACAATGCAATGACAGAAGAAAAGAAACAGGGAATATTAATATAATGGAAAAGACAACTTATTATTTTTTGCTTGGAAAACAAATAGTGTATTTATCTTAAAAATCACATTTCTTAGCTTTGACTACTAAAAAGACCTAGAAACTGTGATCAGTGCAGCTGAAATAAGCTTCTGACTAGACGGTGGCCTCAAACACTGTTTATCACTGAAAAGAATGAAGAATTCTTGGAGAAATCAGATCTGGGCAGGAAATGTATTAGCTACAAGAATGGTAGTCACAAGAGACCATGGGATTTTGGCAAGAGGAGTCAGAAACTAATCTGAAGATACTGCCACTGGCCAAAGCTGACATGGTTTGAAGCTTGATAAGGATATTAAAAAGTATTAATCATCACAATAAGGATTAATAATGGGTTTCAATCTGTAAGTCTGAATCAAGAATTTAACCTGCCTCTCTTATAAAATCTATACCTCAATTAATCAAATAGCTGATGAGTGAAAGTTGGTCCTTTCAAATGTTTTCCAGCTAATAATAAATGAAGATAGAATGATAGAGAATAGAATAGAATGTAACTATTTTACAATCCTAATAAAAGCAAATTGATGAATCAAGACAGTGGTCATCGTGATTGATAGAGTCCATAAACATTATGTACCTCCTGATGGAAGTACATCACCTAAACATTAATTTTAAAACAAACAAAAAACATGAGAAAACCTTTCAGTTCTAATGACCAATTTCCAGGAAACACAAGGAGAAAAGGAACAGGACAACACAGAGAACACAGCAAAATCTAATCTATCGAAAACTGCTCGTTCAAATAAAATAACAATAAAGTTTTCAAAGAAAAGGAAAAAAGAGAGATGAAGGGGGTAAAAAAAATTTTACAGACATAAAACCAACCACAATATATGAATCTTACTTGGATCTTGATTGAAGCAAAGAGATTATAATAGTGTTACAAGAAAATTGGGGAAATGTGAACCCTGGGTGGATATTTGAAAATAATTATTGTCGACTTTCCTCTTAGAGATGATAATGATATTATGGTTGCATGTGTGCCAAGTCACTACAATTGTGTTCTACTCTTATGTTGGACTGTAGCCTGCCAGGCTCCTCTGTCCATGGGATTCTCCAGGCAAGAATACTGGAGTGTGTTGACATTTCATCCTCCAGATATTATGGTTACGCATTTCAAAAACGAGTACTATATAGAGGTACCCAGTGAAAAATTTTCAGATGAAGCAATGCACTGTCTAGAATTTGCTTCAAAAGAATCTCCATGGAGTGGGGAATTTGAGTGAAACAGAAGTGTTTACATACCTATTTAAAATTGTTAAAATTGGGTAACGGGTAGAGCAGCCTCATTACACAGTTCTCTCCACTTTTCTATTTATATTTGATAATTTCCCTGTTAAATTTTTAAAAATTAAAAAGGAATGAAAACTCATGGCTATCAAAAATTCACTTATTCCCTGGTTTTTGTACTTTTATCTGCAGTTCTAAGTTTCTTAATACTTTCTTAAGTGAGTTTTGCATTTCAAGTGAAGTTCAGTTCAGTTCAGTCACTCAGTCGTGTCTGACTCTTTGCGACCCCATGAATCGCAGCACTCCAGGCCTCCCTGTCCATTGCCAACTCCCGGAGTTCACTCAGATTCATGTCCATTGAGTCAGTGATGCCATCCAGCCATCTCATCCTCTGTCGTCCCTTCTCCTCCTGCCCCCAATCCCTCCCAGCATCAGAGTCTTTTCCAATGAGTCAGGGGAACCATACAAAGGGAGGATTAGAATGGACCTGGGTAGAAACACCAAGTTAGAAAGAGTGAGCAGAGATGAGGAGTCCCCGGAAATCTGGTGAAAGTGTTAGTCACTCAATTGTGTTTGACTTTTTATGACCCTATGGATTGTAGCCCAGCAGGCTCCTTTGTCCAGGGAATTCTCCAGGCAAGAACTGGAGTGGGTCACCTTCTCCAGGGGATCTTCTGGACCCAGGGATTGAACTGGATCTCTTGCACTGCAAGCAGATTCTTTACTGTCTGAGCCATCAGGCAAGCCCAGGAAATCCAGTAGTCATTTATACAATGATCATTGTATTTGATACAATGATAACTGCATCATTTAATAACTATATCAATATATCATTTGATACAGTGATAATTCGGCAGACTTTACAATGTATGATCAGAGGAAGCCTGGATACAGCTTTCCTTTTAAGGTAGACATAATCAGGATACATTGGAGAGGCTTATTCATGCACGGAGCCAATATTTATAGAGATGAGACTGGAATCTGGTGTGAAATGAAGAGTCATACTAGAGCATCAGTTCTCACAGCTCTCTTCCAAAGGGGCTGGAAGATGGAAAATACATTCTTCATAATACAAAGACATTCGCCTTTTCACTCTCATTTCACATAAAGTCTAGTGGAATGTTCTAGAGATGATGATGTGATGTGTATTATTGTGATAGACTGAATGCAGAAGCAGACATGAGGATTCAACTCTTCTTTTTATAGCTAGATTTGCAAAGATGTAAAACAATATTCCTCTTTACACTATCTTTTCTTTTTTAATTTGGAATATAAAGTTTCTTTTCACAAAAATAGTTTATGTCAACATGTGATAGGTTTATTATTGCTATTTCCGAAGAATTAATAAATATTAAAAAACTCAATTTTAACTTCCAATATAGTAGCGTCAACAGAAATAATACACATAAATAAAAGCTCTTTGAGGGTCTCAATAATTTTTAAAAGTATAAAGGAGGCCTGAGACTAAAGAATCTAAGAACTGTTGTACTCAAGTGTTTATTAAGGATATGGAGGGAAAAAAGCAAAGAGTGTCAAGGGAAAAGTGGTCAAGACATGGCAATTACTTCAGTAAATAATCATTAAACACTCACTACATCCAAAGTACTAAAAAGAAGCTGGTACTGCTGCTGCTAAGTCGCTTCAGTTCAGTTCAGTTCAGTCACTCAGTCGTGTCCGACTCTTTGCGACCCCATGAATCGCAGCACAACAGGCCTCCCTGTCCATCACCAGCTCCCGGAGTTCACTCAGACTCACGTCCATCGAGTCAGTGATGCTATCCAGCCATCTCATCCATCCTCTGTCATCCCCTTCTCTTCCTGCCCCCAATTCCTCGCAGCATCAGAGTCTTTTCCAATGAGTCAACTCTTTGCATGAGGTGGCCAGAGTACTGGAGTTTCAGCTTTAGCATCATTCCTTCCAAAGAAATCCCAGGGCTGATCTCCTTCAGTCATGTCCAACTCTGTGCGAACCCATAGAAGGCAGTCCACTAGGCTCCCCTGTCCCTGGGATTCTCCAGGCAAGAATACTGGAGTCGGTTGCCATTTCCCTCTCCAATGCATGAAAGTGAAAAGTGAAAGTGAAGTCTCTCTGTCGTGTACGACTCCTAGTGACCCCGCAGACTGCTGCCTACCAGGCTCCTCTGTCCATGGGATTTTCCAGGCAAGAGTACTGGAGTGGGGTGCCATTGCCTTCTCCCAAAAAGAAGCTAGAGGGATAAAAATTATCTTCAGGCTGTCAAGCAAGCTGACTGACTCGAATACAAATTGTTACAAATTGTTATCTGCATTGACAAGTGAGTTAGTTTTCAATAACTCCTAGAGATGCTCCAAATTATTTTCTCTTCCAGCTGAGTGGATGGGAAAAGTTTTGAACTTCACTAAGAAAAACATAGCTTTATTAAACCATGGAGAAAGAGTATGTTCTAAAAAGGACTCCTGGTACATTCAGCAGATCCGAAACCACTTACCCATTTGCTTATATATATATCATAAACACTGTCAACGCTCACCTACCTTCTGCTTATTCTCATTTATTTTTGTTACAAGGACATTTTTCATTCCCCAATTATTTTTCCAGACAGAGATAGTAGGTTATTTATCTTGACATATCATTTAATGCCTGAGTATGGTGGTGGTTGAGTCACTAAGTCGTGTCTGACTCTTTGTGACCCCATGAACGGCAGCCCACCAGACTCCTCTGTCCATGGGATTTTCCAGGCGAGAATACTAGGGTGGGTTGCCATTTCCTTCTACAGGGGTTCTTCCCCACCCAGGGATCAAACCAGTGTCTCCTGCATTGGTAGGCAGATTCTCTACAACCGTGCCACCCTGGAAGCCCATTGTATTCTCATTATAACAGACAAAAACCTGATAATAGCACATGCTGGTAAAAAGCAATTGGAAATTTCATACATTGACGGTGGAAATGTAAAATAACCAAATCATTTTGCGAAAGATTTTAGGAGTTAAAAAGTTAAAACATACACCTAGCACATGACCCAGTCAGTTCTATTTACCCAGGAGAAATGAAAACATATATCCATCCAAAGGCTTATATAAGAATATTAAAAGCAGCTTTGTTTGTAGTAGCCCCAAACTTCAAAAGTCCAAATGTTCAGCAAATGGTTGAAAGTATAAACATGTTATAATATACATAGTACTCAGCAATGGGCTTCTCTGGTGACTCAACGGTAAAGAATCCTCCTGCCAATGCAGGAGATGTAGGTTCAATCTCTGGCTTGGGGAGATCCTCTGGAGAAGGAAATGGCAACCCACTCCAGCATTCTTGCCTGGACAATCCCATGGACAGAGGAGCCTGGCGGGCTCCAGTCCATGAAACTGCGAAGAGTCAGACATGACTGAGGGACTGAGCACACACTCAGCAGTAAAAAGGAACTAACTTGATACACAACATAGACACACTTTAAAATCATGCTGAATGAAACAGGCAAAAAAAAAAAAAAAAGTGAATACTATACAATGCCATTCATAAGATTCTAGAAATTTCAAGCTAGTAGATAGTATCAGAAAACAGATGAGTGCTTGTCTGGGGCACAGATTCACTACTCCAGAATGGTGTTCTGAATTCTTCTAACATATGCCACTGATTGTTAAATGAACAAATGATCACAGAAAGTGGAGAATTTTGAAACTAAAAATTTTGGGTCTAATTCCAGAGTCAAGTAACTTCTCTGTATCCTATCAGAGGAATATCTTCTGCCTTAGAAGTTGGTTGTCTAAGAGATCAGATGAGATGAGTTGTGAACAATAATAGCAATTATAATATCTGATAGAAATTTAATTTATTCTTATTGTTTTGTTGTTAACAGCTAGAGAGAAGCCATAAAATTGGGATTTCATAGCTCATCAGCCAGCATCAACGATGGATGTAAGTCAACTTCAGAGCCATAGACACACACACATAAATACACACCACCTAGGTCCCATACATGTTGATTCTGGAGATCTAGAGCATCACTTTGAAATTTTTTCTAATGCTATTGGTGATTTGGATGCTCATTTTAGGCTAGGAATCAAATTATAAAATATCAGTTAGATGAACTTCATTGTGACCACTGAAAATGGGGGAAGTGAGAGAGTCAATATACCTATCTCTTTTACTCAGAGTCACCTTCCTGGTTTGCCCAGGGCAGAATCAATTTATGCCTATTGTCTTGCCGTAATTATTTATAGTGCTCTCTTTCATTCTTAGAAAAAAATCTATTTATTTATTTGCCTGAATGGGGTCCTAGTTGCAGCACACAGGGTTAATTGCCCCAGGTATGTGGAATCTTAGTTCCTTGACCAGGGATCAAACCTGCATTCCCTGCATTGGAAGGTGGATTCTTAACTAGTGTATGACAAGGGAAGCCCCTAAACCACTGGACTGCCAGAGACATCCCATGGGTTTCTGAATCTTTAGTGTGTTCTTCAGCAATGGTTTCCCAATAGGGCCATTCAGAATCGCCTAGGGTTATAGCTTCCTCATACATACCTTGCTATATTGCTCAATTTTTGAACCAAATCAATGTCTTAGCATTCAAAGGTCAATTTTTTTTTAAAAATAAGGAATTGCAGATGTCATGACACAAAGGGCTTGGGAGCTGGTTCTATGTCCAGAGGGGAGCAGGAGGTGATGATGGAAAGATTTAGCCATCTTGTGAAGCTGTGAACTGGAAGGAGGGAACAGAATTTACAGGTAAGGAACAAAAGCAGGTGGGTCAAGAATCCAGATAGCTCAGTTGGTAAAGAATCTTCCTACAATGCAGGAGACCCAGGTTTGATTCCTGGATTGGGAAGATCCCCTGGAGAAGAAATGGCAACCCACTCCAGTATTCTTGCCTGGAGAATTCTATGGACAGAGGAGCCCTGTGGGCTACAGGTTGCAGAGTCGGAAACGACTGAGCGACTAAGCCCCCACCTGGTCTCTATGGCAGATCTGTTCCCCAGTACTCCCCAACTCCTGTTCTCTAGCTAGGCTGTCCTCCTCTGCATCTTCCTAAATATTCTAAATATGTTCCTGCTTTTGTTCACGCCATATTCCTGCCAAAGCGAACACCCTTCCCAATGTTTCTCACCAACATAAATCTTCATTCATTCAGTTATTCACTAAATATCCAAGCACCTCCATCCTCTAAACATGGTGGCAGACCCCAGACCTGAATGAGGCACATTCCCTCTCTTGAAGGGCTCCACTGCCTATTAAGATGGACAGACACTGAGATTAATGATGTAGTATGGCATTGCGGAACAGCTTCTCAGAGAGGTAACTCTGATTTTTAATAGTGAAAATTAGTAAGAATTGACTAGGGGAGAAATACCCTACAGTCAAATCAGAAAGAAAAGTGATATCAATCGTTTGTATTACTTTCATTTTTCAAATTAATATTTATATATTAAATTAAATCTTAAAAATGCATCCTAATAAACATTGTCATGTCATGCTAAGTCATGCTAAGTTGCTTCAGTCATGTCCAACTCTTTGCGGCCCTATGGACTGTAGCCTGCCAGATTCTGCATGAGATTCTCCAGGCAAGAATACTGGAGGGGGTTGCCACGTCCTCCTCCAGGGGATCTTCCCAACCAGGGATCAAACCTGGTCTCTTATGTCCCCTGCACTGGCAGGGGATTCTTTATCACTAGCTCCACCTGGGAAGCCCCTAATATACATTCAGTTCAGTTCAGTCGCTCAGTCGTGTCTGACTCTGCGACCCCATGAATCAAATTGCAGCACGCCAGGCCTCCCTGTCCATCACCAACTTCCAGAGTTCACTCAAACTCATGTCCATCGAGTCCATGATGCCATCCAACCATCTCATCATCTGTCATTCCCTTTTCCTCCTGCCCCCAATCCCTCCCAGCATCAGTCTTTTCCAGTGAGTCAACTCTTCACATGAGGTGGCCAAAGTACTGGAGTTTCAGCTTTAACATCATTCTTTCCAAAGAACACCCGGGGCTGATCTCCTTTGGAATGGACTGGTTGGATCTCCTTGCAGTCCAAGGGACTCTCAAGAGTCTTCCCAAACACCACAGTTCAAAAGCATCAATTCTTCAGCGCTCAGCTTTCTTCATAGTTCAACTCTTGCATCCATACATGACCACTGAAAAAAACCATAGCCTTGACTAAACGGACCTTTGTTGTTAAGTGCAGACAAATACTGTTTGATTCCACTTATATGAGATACCTAGAATAGTTGAATCATAGAGTTAGCAAGTACATTGGTAGATGCCAAGGATCAAGGGATGAGGGGTTGGGGAAAGATGATGGGAGTTAGTGTTTAATGGGGACAGAGTTTCAGTTTAGGAAGGTGAAAAATTCAGGAAATGGATGATGATGAGAGTTGTACAACAATGTAAATACCCTTAGTGCCACTGAACTGTACAGTTAAATATGGTTACAATAGTATGTTTTATTTTATATGACTTTTATAATAAAAACATTTTAAAAGTTAATATTTTAATAAGCTATGTGCTAAATCACTCACCTTAATTTTTGCACATACATGTCATTTCATTGTTAAAAGAAATCCTGTGAAAACAGCTATGATTATATAGCCATACAGTCAAATATAGTCAAAGCTACTATAGTTTTTTCAGTAGTCATGTATGGATGTGAGAGTTGGAGCATAAAGAAGGCTGAGCATCAAAGGATTGATGCTTTTGAACTGTGGTGCTGGAGAAGACTCTTGAGAGTTCCTTGGACTGCAAGGAGATCAAACCAGTCAATCCTAAAGGAAATCAACTCTGAAGATTCATTAGAAGGACTGATGCTGAAGCTGAAGCTCCAATACTTTGGTCATCTGATATGAAGAGCTGACTCATTGGAAAAGACCCTGATGCTGGGGAAAGACTGAGGGCAGCAGGAAAAGGGGGAGACAGAGGATGAAATGGTTGGATGGCGTCACTGACTCAATAAACTAGAGTTTGAGCAAACTCTGGGAGATAGTGAAGGACAGGGAAGCATGGCATGCTGCAGCCCATGGGGTCACAAAGAACTGGATATGACTTAGGGACCAAACAACAACAGTAATACAGCTATTGTACAGATAAAGAAGGAAAGCTTGGAGAGGTAAGGGGCCCGCTCAAGGCTGGAAACTAATTCCTCTTAGGAGGTATGCTTAATGGGAGGCGGGTAAGTTTGTCATCTTTAGGATGGAAAATAATTATTGTTGTGAAAATTATTATAAGGCTCTCTCTTTTTATATTGACTGCATCTGGTTACAGGACCTTGTTGAGCCATGGGTTTTTGGAATTTAAAACTCACTCATTGAACACATTTTCTTCTTAGCATTTTCCCTTACAAGTTACATTACAAACAAGGCCAAAGTCAAGCTCAGAAGGCCCTCAGTAAAGAAGCAGATGGTGACTCAGTAAAGAATCTTCCTGCAAAGCAGGAGATGCAGGCTCAGTCCTCAGTCGGGAAGATCTCCTGGAGTGGGAAATGGCAACCCACTTCAGTATTCTTGCCTGGAGAATCCCATGGACAGAGGAGCCTGTTGGGTTACAGTCCATGGGGTTGCAAAGAGCAGACACAACTGAGCAACTAACACCCTCAAAGAAGCAGATGGTCCACACAAACCTGAGCCTGAGGCCCTCCTCCCACTCATCCATCCTCTCTCAAAGCTCACTAAGATCTGCTCCCTCCCCATCCACTCCTGGGGACCTGAGGTGATGGGCTCGGCCTTGTTCTCCCATTACTGCTCTTAAGTTGGGTCTCGAATGTCACTTTCCCTTCTGTGGCTACCTGGCAGGTTCTTCCTCCTTTTCCAGGACTGTCCTGCAGGGCATTTCTAAACAGGGCCAACCACACTAGCTCTTCCTGTTTCATCCTTCAAGGCGTGTGGCTGCTGTATATAGCGACTGAGCTCTCAGTTAATCCAAAGACTTGCCCCTAGAGAGACTTAGGGAGTAACCCTGATTTTCTGGCAATAGCAGCAGCTCTACTCTACAAACTCTAAGCCATTTTCACTTACTGCCCTGTGTGAAGCTTGACATCTTCCTACTAATTAATAGCGACCCTCTCAGTGATGAGTTACTATCTGGATTCCCATGCACTGTCTGTAGAAGAGCCTGGATACCAGAGAGCTTCTATTTTTAACCAGGCTCTGGCATCGCACTTACATTCCATTAAAACTGAGTCAGAAGCCACAGAAAACTTGAGTTGTGCTTTTTTCCCTACCTAGGGCCACTGTATTAACTGATAAAGAGCTTTTTACACCCTCTTAGCTATTATAGTACAAAAGAGGAGCAAAGCAGAAGCCTGGTTTCAATTTAAGAAATAAACTCATGTGTAAACACTCAGCTTCTGGGGCTGGTTTCACCATATCTGAAGGCAGGCCATGGTGGAAATTATTTTGATACAAACACAGGAGGCTGAATGAATTGCAGCCCAATAAAAAATAGGATAGTAATAATTTCCCACAGGGGGTCATGCCTGGGGAAGGGGGAGGACAGCAAAGATGGCACAGAAGCAGGGGCATGATAGATTCTCTTTCTTCCTTCCAAGGAAGAAATCTATTAGATCAATATGCCAGCACTTTCTTCAAACAAAAACGATGTGACCACACGTGGGAAGGGCAAGGGGTGGATGCTGAGAATGCAGGTTCCAGATCACTGGGTTGCGGGAGTTTAAATCCTCTTCCTCCATTTCCTTCTTGTATGGTGTCAGGCAGGTTACTTAGCCTCCTGTGCTTGTTTCCTCATCTGTAGTGATACTTTATGAAAGTGAAGTGTTAGTCTCTTGGTCACGTCTGATGCTTTGCGACACTACGAGCTGTATGGCCTGCCAGGGAGATAGTGAAGGACGGGGAGCCTGGCACGCTGCAGTCTAAGGGGTTGCAAAGAGTTGGACAAGACTTAGAGACTGAACAAGAACAACAGGGAGAATCCCTTTAAATAATAATTAGCAACCATTTGTAAAAAACACAAAATCTTGTCTACTTTAGTGATGCCCGAAGGAGACTTAAATAAACAAACATATATTCAGCTTCTGTCTCCACTGGGCACTGGGCTCTATGTGGAATGCAGGGGTGGTCTGTTCCCTCAAAGAGTTGAGAGACAGTCGTAGCCACTGAGTTAGCCTACCCATGGACAGAGGAGCCTGGCGGGCTCCAGTCCATGAAACTGCGAAGAGTCAGACATGACTGAGGGACTGAGCACACACTCAGCAGTAAAAAGGAACTAACTTGATACACAACATAGACACACTTTAAAATCATGCTGAATGAAACAGGCAAAAAAAAAAAAAAAAAGTGAATACTATACAATGCCATTCATAAGATTCTAGAAATTTCAAGCTAGTAGATAGTATCAGAAAACAGATGAGTGCTTGTCTGGGGCACAGATTCACTACTCCAGAATGGTGTTCTGAATTCTTCTAACATATGCCACTGATTGTTAAATGAACAAATGATCACAGAAAGTGGAGAATTTTGAAACTAAAAATTTTGGGTCTAATTCCAGAGTCAAGTAACTTCTCTGTATCCTATCAGAGGAATATCTTCTGCCTTAGAAGTTGGTTGTCTAAGAGATCAGATGAGATGAGTTGTGAACAATAATAGCAATTATAATATCTGATAGAAATTTAATTTATTCTTATTGTTTTGTTGTTAACAGCTAGAGAGAAGCCATAAAATTGGGATTTCATAGCTCATCAGCCAGCATCAACGATGGATGTAAGTCAACTTCAGAGCCATAGACACACACACATAAATACACACCACCTAGGTCCCATACATGTTGATTCTGGAGATCTAGAGCATCACTTTGAAATTTTTTCTAATGCTATTGGTGATTTGGATGCTCATTTTAGGCTAGGAATCAAATTATAAAATATCAGTTAGATGAACTTCATTGTGACCACTGAAAATGGGGGAAGTGAGAGAGTCAATATACCTATCTCTTTTACTCAGAGTCACCTTCCTGGTTTGCCCAGGGCAGAATCAATTTATGCCTATTGTCTTGCCGTAATTATTTATAGTGCTCTCTTTCATTCTTAGAAAAAAATCTATTTATTTATTTGCCTGAATGGGGTCCTAGTTGCAGCACACAGGGTTAATTGCCCCAGGTATGTGGAATCTTAGTTCCTTGACCAGGGATCAAACCTGCATTCCCTGCATTGGAAGGTGGATTCTTAACTAGTGTATGACAAGGGAAGCCCCTAAACCACTGGACTGCCAGAGACATCCCATGGGTTTCTGAATCTTTAGTGTGTTCTTCAGCAATGGTTTCCCAATAGGGCCATTCAGAATCGCCTAGGGTTATAGCTTCCTCATACATACCTTGCTATATTGCTCAATTTTTGAACCAAATCAATGTCTTAGCATTCAAAGGTCAATTTTTTTTTAAAAATAAGGAATTGCAGATGTCATGACACAAAGGGCTTGGGAGCTGGTTCTATGTCCAGAGGGGAGCAGGAGGTGATGATGGAAAGATTTAGCCATCTTGTGAAGCTGTGAACTGGAAGGAGGGAACAGAATTTACAGGTAAGGAACAAAAGCAGGTGGGTCAAGAATCCAGATAGCTCAGTTGGTAAAGAATCTTCCTACAATGCAGGAGACCCAGGTTTGATTCCTGGATTGGGAAGATCCCCTGGAGAAGAAATGGCAACCCACTCCAGTATTCTTGCCTGGAGAATTCTATGGACAGAGGAGCCCTGTGGGCTACAGGTTGCAGAGTCGGAAACGACTGAGCGACTAAGCCCCCACCTGGTCTCTATGGCAGATCTGTTCCCCAGTACTCCCCAACTCCTGTTCTCTAGCTAGGCTGTCCTCCTCTGCATCTTCCTAAATATTCTAAATATGTTCCTGCTTTTGTTCACGCCATATTCCTGCCAAAGCGAACACCCTTCCCAATGTTTCTCACCAACATAAATCTTCATTCATTCAGTTATTCACTAAATATCCAAGCACCTCCATCCTCTAAACATGGTGGCAGACCCCAGACCTGAATGAGGCACATTCCCTCTCTTGAAGGGCTCCACTGCCTATTAAGATGGACAGACACTGAGATTAATGATGTAGTATGGCATTGCGGAACAGCTTCTCAGAGAGGTAACTCTGATTTTTAATAGTGAAAATTAGTAAGAATTGACTAGGGGAGAAATACCCTACAGTCAAATCAGAAAGAAAAGTGATATCAATCGTTTGTATTACTTTCATTTTTCAAATTAATATTTATATATTAAATTAAATCTTAAAAATGCATCCTAATAAACATTGTCATGTCATGCTAAGTCATGCTAAGTTGCTTCAGTCATGTCCAACTCTTTGCGGCCCTATGGACTGTAGCCTGCCAGATTCTGCATGAGATTCTCCAGGCAAGAATACTGGAGGGGGTTGCCACGTCCTCCTCCAGGGGATCTTCCCAACCAGGGATCAAACCTGGTCTCTTATGTCCCCTGCACTGGCAGGGGATTCTTTATCACTAGCTCCACCTGGGAAGCCCCTAATATACATTCAGTTCAGTTCAGTCGCTCAGTCGTGTCTGACTCTGCGACCCCATGAATCAAATTGCAGCACGCCAGGCCTCCCTGTCCATCACCAACTTCCAGAGTTCACTCAAACTCATGTCCATCGAGTCCATGATGCCATCCAACCATCTCATCATCTGTCATTCCCTTTTCCTCCTGCCCCCAATCCCTCCCAGCATCAGTCTTTTCCAGTGAGTCAACTCTTCACATGAGGTGGCCAAAGTACTGGAGTTTCAGCTTTAACATCATTCTTTCCAAAGAACACCCGGGGCTGATCTCCTTTGGAATGGACTGGTTGGATCTCCTTGCAGTCCAAGGGACTCTCAAGAGTCTTCCCAAACACCACAGTTCAAAAGCATCAATTCTTCAGCGCTCAGCTTTCTTCATAGTTCAACTCTTGCATCCATACATGACCACTGAAAAAAACCATAGCCTTGACTAAACGGACCTTTGTTGTTAAGTGCAGACAAATACTGTTTGATTCCACTTATATGAGATACCTAGAATAGTTGAATCATAGAGTTAGCAAGTACATTGGTAGATGCCAAGGATCAAGGGATGAGGGGTTGGGGAAAGATGATGGGAGTTAGTGTTTAATGGGGACAGAGTTTCAGTTTAGGAAGGTGAAAAATTCAGGAAATGGATGATGATGAGAGTTGTACAACAATGTAAATACCCTTAGTGCCACTGAACTGTACAGTTAAATATGGTTACAATAGTATGTTTTATTTTATATGACTTTTATAATAAAAACATTTTAAAAGTTAATATTTTAATAAGCTATGTGCTAAATCACTCACCTTAATTTTTGCACATACATGTCATTTCATTGTTAAAAGAAATCCTGTGAAAACAGCTATGATTATATAGCCATACAGTCAAATATAGTCAAAGCTACTATAGTTTTTTCAGTAGTCATGTATGGATGTGAGAGTTGGAGCATAAAGAAGGCTGAGCATCAAAGGATTGATGCTTTTGAACTGTGGTGCTGGAGAAGACTCTTGAGAGTTCCTTGGACTGCAAGGAGATCAAACCAGTCAATCCTAAAGGAAATCAACTCTGAAGATTCATTAGAAGGACTGATGCTGAAGCTGAAGCTCCAATACTTTGGTCATCTGATATGAAGAGCTGACTCATTGGAAAAGACCCTGATGCTGGGGAAAGACTGAGGGCAGCAGGAAAAGGGGGAGACAGAGGATGAAATGGTTGGATGGCGTCACTGACTCAATAAACTAGAGTTTGAGCAAACTCTGGGAGATAGTGAAGGACAGGGAAGCATGGCATGCTGCAGCCCATGGGGTCACAAAGAACTGGATATGACTTAGGGACCAAACAACAACAGTAATACAGCTATTGTACAGATAAAGAAGGAAAGCTTGGAGAGGTAAGGGGCCCGCTCAAGGCTGGAAACTAATTCCTCTTAGGAGGTATGCTTAATGGGAGGCGGGTAAGTTTGTCATCTTTAGGATGGAAAATAATTATTGTTGTGAAAATTATTATAAGGCTCTCTCTTTTTATATTGACTGCATCTGGTTACAGGACCTTGTTGAGCCATGGGTTTTTGGAATTTAAAACTCACTCATTGAACACATTTTCTTCTTAGCATTTTCCCTTACAAGTTACATTACAAACAAGGCCAAAGTCAAGCTCAGAAGGCCCTCAGTAAAGAAGCAGATGGTGACTCAGTAAAGAATCTTCCTGCAAAGCAGGAGATGCAGGCTCAGTCCTCAGTCGGGAAGATCTCCTGGAGTGGGAAATGGCAACCCACTTCAGTATTCTTGCCTGGAGAATCCCATGGACAGAGGAGCCTGTTGGGTTACAGTCCATGGGGTTGCAAAGAGTAGACACAACTGAGCAACTAACACCCTCAAAGAAGCAGATGGTCCACACAAACCTGAGCCTGAGGCCCTCCTCCCACTCATCCATCCTCTCTCAAAGCTCACTAAGATCTGCTCCCTCCCCATCCACTCCTGGGGACCTGAGGTGATGGGCTCGGCCTTGTTCTCCCATTACTGCTCTTAAGTTGGGTCTCGAATGTCACTTTCCCTTCTGTGGCTACCTGGCAGGTTCTTCCTCCTTTTCCAGGACTGTCCTGCAGGGCATTTCTAAACAGGGCCAACCACACTAGCTCTTCCTGTTTCATCCTTCAAGGCGTGTGGCTGCTGTATATAGCGACTGAGCTCTCAGTTAATCCAAAGACTTGCCCCTAGAGAGACTTAGGGAGTAACCCTGATTTTCTGGCAATAGCAGCAGCTCTACTCTACAAACTCTAAGCCATTTTCACTTACTGCCCTGTGTGAAGCTTGACATCTTCCTACTAATTAATAGCGACCCTCTCAGTGATGAGTTACTATCTGGATTCCCATGCACTGTCTGTAGAAGAGCCTGGATACCAGAGAGCTTCTATTTTTAACCAGGCTCTGGCATCGCACTTACATTCCATTAAAACTGAGTCAGAAGCCACAGAAAACTTGAGTTGTGCTTTTTTCCCTACCTAGGGCCACTGTATTAACTGATAAAGAGCTTTTTACACCCTCTTAGCTATTATAGTACAAAAGAGGAGCAAAGCAGAAGCCTGGTTTCAATTTAAGAAATAAACTCATGTGTAAACACTCAGCTTCTGGGGCTGGTTTCACCATATCTGAAGGCAGGCCATGGTGGAAATTATTTTGATACAAACACAGGAGGCTGAATGAATTGCAGCCCAATAAAAAATAGGATAGTAATAATTTCCCACAGGGGGTCATGCCTGGGGAAGGGGGAGGACAGCAAAGATGGCACAGAAGCAGGGGCATGATAGATTCTCTTTCTTCCTTCCAAGGAAGAAATCTATTAGATCAATATGCCAGCACTTTCTTCAAACAAAAACGATGTGACCACACGTGGGAAGGGCAAGGGGTGGATGCTGAGAATGCAGGTTCCAGATCACTGGGTTGCGGGAGTTTAAATCCTCTTCCTCCATTTCCTTCTTGTATGGTGTCAGGCAGGTTACTTAGCCTCCTGTGCTTGTTTCCTCATCTGTAGTGATACTTTATGAAAGTGAAGTGTTAGTCTCTTGGTCACGTCTGATGCTTTGCGACACTACGAGCTGTATGGCCTGCCAGGGAGATAGTGAAGGACGGGGAGCCTGGCACGCTGCAGTCTAAGGGGTTGCAAAGAGTTGGACAAGACTTAGAGACTGAACAAGAACAACAGGGAGAATCCCTTTAAATAATAATTAGCAACCATTTGTAAAAAACACAAAATCTTGTCTACTTTAGTGATGCCCGAAGGAGACTTAAATAAACAAACATATATTCAGCTTCTGTCTCCACTGGGCACTGGGCTCTATGTGGAATGCAGGGGTGGTCTGTTCCCTCAAAGAGTTGAGAGACAGTCGTAGCCACTGAGTTAGCCTCATAAAATGCAAAATGATGTCATCTTCTCAAAGGCAGATGGAAGAGTGACAATCCTGGACTAGGCTTGCCTCTGTAAAAGGCTTGTTGTATAATTTTGACAAAGTCTCTCTACCAATTTGGTCCTCAGATTTCCTAGATGGTTAACAGAATTTCTTCCATAGATTATTAAACTCCTGTGTCTCAGCTTGCAAATTTTATCATAGTAGTGGAACTCAGGTTCTAAGAAGGAGATCTTCCCTTGAAAACTGGCTGCTCTTCTCTCAGCTAAGCTACACTGGCTTATGGACATGTTTTTTATGTTGTTAATGATGAATCTTTTAAATTCAGAGATCAAGTCAATAAAAGCCAACATATTGACCAACTTGTAATGTGGCTATCTCAAGTACCAAAGATATATATATATATTTGTAACAAAAGAGTAGTTATGCAGATTCTAGTAATTCAGGCAATTTCCACTGTGGCTTAATTTCACATTGGACTTCTGAATTCCCACTGCAATTTCTACGTGATGTGATCATAACTGCAGATTTTTTTGCTTGCTACATTCTAAGAGTTGGTGGCAGGCAACAACCTTAAAACAGCGGCTCTGTTTCCTTAGGGAGAGAGGCTGCATGTGTTTTCTGAATGAAACCATATGTTAGAATTTTCTAGCAGCGTATTAAGGAAATTGTGGAGACCATTTCAAGAAGCTCAGTTAAAGGTAACAATATTTATAAGATTATCTGAAGCATGTTATTTATTTAATTGGAGTCTAATTGCTTTAGAATCCTGTGTTAGTTTCTACTGTACAACAAAATGAATCAGCTATATGTATACATATATCCCCTCCCTCCCATCCCTCTAGGTCACCACAGAGCACCAAGCTGAGCTCCCTGTGCTATACAGCAGGTTCCTACTGGCTATGTATTTTGCACATGATAGTGTATATATGTCAAACCTAATCTCCCACTTTAAATAAGAAGGCAAACCCTTGTTATCCCATTCCTGAGTCATACAGGCAAGGCAGACCTGGCATAGTCCAGCTTAAAATAAACACAGTGAATTTTTTTTTCTTTGCAAAAAACCAACTACTTCATTAGAGAGATGGAATGGAGGCTCTAGCAGAGACCAGAATGAGTATTTCATGTCTATCTTCCAAGTCTCACATATCCACTCGTGTAGAGCCATGCAAGGACAACACATCTTTGTTCATGGAATGGCAGGTTTTGCACTTTTTTGGCCCCACCACACGGCTCTTGTAATCTTAGTTCCCCAACCAGAGATCGAACCTGCACCCTTGGCAGTGAAAGCGTGGAGTTCTAATCATTAGATCACCAGGGAATTCCCTGCAATTATTTTTAATTTATATGCTTCTTCTTTGACCAACCCCAAAGAGTTTGAAAGTAAAAACAAACAAAAATATTGCCTAATTTAAGCTATGATTAATCAGTTATTTGAAAAATTATCTGAAAATTAAAAAAAATCAAGATTCACCCAGCATGGGATTTTACTCTTTCAGGATATCCTTCATATGTACTTCTGGGTAAGCTTTTGGAGTTCAATAATATGAATGGAAATGAAACACCTTGAATCCATGCAGGACATTCTATATCAATCATTGAATCCATTAACAAACAGAAACTCACTCTAGGTGCATTTATTTGTTCATCGTCATTGTGTGTGAGGCCTTTGTGAGAGAAACAGAGATAGAGGTTGGATCCTGCGAGAAAGAGAGTCACCATCTAGCCGTCTAAAGACAAATTGGTCTTTACATCAACCTCTCTTCAGTCATTGCCACTAAACTCCTGTTCACTCGGAGCCCACTCACAAAACTTTTCATCAACATATAAGAGTATGGAAGTGGGAATCTACTCTTATTTCTTGCACTTAAAAAATTTGAGATTTAACTTAAGATTTATAAAGGGTCTAAATCTTCAGTATCCAGCTCAATGGTTTTATACGTATGTACACACACAGGAAACTGCTACCCAGATCCAGATCCAGAACATCTTCAGAACCTCAGAAGGTTCCCTTATGCCTGCTCCCAGTCAATACTCCCCACAAAGTAATGAGTATTCCAACCTCTAACTCTATAGCTTAGTTTTACTTGCTTTTGAACTTCATATAAACCGAATCACGCTGTCAGCTCTTTTTTATGTCTTGCTTTGTTCACTCTTGTCTGTGTGATTCATCTTGTGACCCCCTGGAAGAGGGCATGACAATCCACTCCAGTCTTCTTGCCTGGAGAATCCCATGGCTAGAGGAGCCTGGCTGGCTAGTCCATAGAGTCACAAAGAGTTAGACACAACTGAAGTGCATGTACACATTCCATATGAATATAACAATTTAGCTTTTTAATAGGTAATGTGCATTTGTGTTTTTTCTTGTTAGGATACTATCAATAAAGCAGCTATAAACATACTTGCAAATGTATTTTTAAAAAGAATTTAAGCAGTTTCACAAATTCCAGGTGGATCAAGGATCTTGTTTTACATCCACATACTATTAATTCAGGCAATAAAATGAATGACTCTCAAATGTACCCTATTAAATGAAAGAAGCCAGACTCATAAGGCTACATACTATATCTTTCCTTTAATGTTGACATAACATTCGCAAAGTGGCAAAGCTACAGAGACAGAAAACGGACCAATGATTGCCTGGGGCTGAGGCTGGGGAGAGAGGCTGACTGCGAGGGGGCATAAAGAAAGTTTTGGGGATGTTCTAACCTTTCAATACCTTAACTATACTGATGGTTACACAACTGTACATGTTTGTAAAAACTCATAGAACTGTGCAGCAAAAAGGAATAAATTATACTGTATAAATTATGCCTTAATCAAATACAAATAGGGAATTTCCTATTAAAAACATAACAACCATTATTAATCGCTTAGCATGTTCCAGATACTGTGGTCCTCATTTCTACATGCATCCTTTCATTTAATAGTTCACAATCATCTTATGAAACAGATACTATAATTAAGTGAAAAAGATGAGTAGAGACAGATTCATTCACTGTTCTGTTCATTCTATAAAGATGCCTAAATTCTTTTCAAAAAATACTTTAAATCTCCTCTTGAGGAACAATTTTGGGCTTCCCAGGTGGCATTAGTGGGGAAAAAAAAAAAAAAAAAAAACCCACCAAAAAAACCCGCCTAACAATGCAGGAGATATAAAGAGTCCTGGGCTCGATCCCTGGATTGGGAAGATCTCCTGGAGGAGAGTATGGCAACCCATTCCAGTATTCTAGNAAAAAAAAAAAAAAAAAAACCCACCAAAAAAACCCGCCTAACAATGCAGGAGATATAAAGAGTCCTGGGCTCGATCCCTGGATTGGGAAGATCTCCTGGAGGAGAGTATGGCAACCCATTCCAGTATTCTAGCCTGGGAAATCCCATGGACAGAGGAGCCTGGTGGGCTATTGTCCACAGAGTCGCAAAGAGTTGGGAAGAACTGAATTGACTTAGCACACCAACATCCACCTAAAACTTCGTATGTTCAGCTGGAGAGTACAAACATTCCTTTCTGGGTGAGACCTTTCACCACCTTCCCGAAGGCACGAACCACCTTCTCTGCTTCTCTGCTACTACCCAACCAAGCCACCCATTTGCAGACACAAATGCACACATATGCGCACGTGCACACACCAGTATATAAACACTGCTATAAACAGAATTGGCTTGATCACACTGAGATTCTGGAATGATGAAACTTCCATAAGGAATAGGTGTATAGAAATAGACACATTTTTTAAACATTAAAATTTCTTTGGTGGTAACTGTAGGTTCACATACTGCTGTAAGAAATATGCAGAGAGGTCTCTTATTACCAGGTTTCCTCCAATGCTTGCTGCTATTTAGTCACTCAAGTCGTGTCTAACTCTTTGGGACCCCATGGACTGTAGCCCGCCAGGCTCCTTTGTCCCTGGGATTCTCCAGGCAAGAATACTGGAGTGGGTTGCCATTTCCATCTCCAGGGGTTCTTCCCAAGCCAGGGATTGAACCTGGGTTTCCTGCATTGGCAGGCATGTTTTTTTTTTTTTTTTTTTTTTTTTACCACTGAGACACTTGGGAAACCCTTCCTTCAATGGTTAACATCTTGCAAAACTATAGGACCATACCACAACCAGGATATTGACACTGATACAGCCAAGATACAGAACATTTTCATCACTACTAGCATAACACACCTACTCAGTTTCCAACTCCACTTTCTCCTTCACCTCTGGCTACCATTAATCTGTTCTCTGTGTCTATAATTGTTCAATTAAAAGTGTTATATAAATGGAGTCATACATTATGTAATCATTTGAGGGTTGTTTTTTTCACTTAGCATAATTCTCTGGAAATTGATCCAAAGAATGTTGCATTTACTAATAGTTCTTTCCTTTTATATTGTTGAGTAGAAATGGATCATAGTTTGTTTAACCATTCACTCACTAAAGAACATCTGCGTTGTGTCTGGCTTGGGACTGCTACAAATGAAGCTGCTATAAATATTTCTGTACAGGTTTTTGTGTGAGCACAAATTTTCACTTCTCTGGGATAAATGCCCAGGAATGCAATTACTGGGTTGTGTGATAGTTTTGTGTTTAGATTTTTTTTTTAAGTGTCAAACTTTTCCTGAGTCTGATTCATTTTACATTGCCACCAGCAACTTATGAGTTTTCCAGTTTACCTGATATCGCCATTATTTTTTAATTTTAGCCACCCTATCGTTGTGTAATAATATCTAACAATGGCTTTCATTTGCATTTCCTTAATAGGTAATGATGCTTTTCATTATCATTCAAAAGTACATCTTTTTATATACTTATTGAGATATCTGTTCCTGTCTTCTGCTCATTTCTACTTGGATTTTTTTTTTTACTGTTGAGTTTTGAGAGTTCCTCAAATATTTTTATTTTTAAAAAAATTATAATTAATTAATTTAATTAATTTTTGGTTGCTCTAGGTCTTCACTGATGTCCGTGGGCTTTTCCTAGTTGTGGTGAGGGCAGCTACTCTTTTTTTGCAGTGCACAGACTTCTCAATGAAGTGGATTCTCTAGTTGCAGAGCACAGGCTTTTAGCACATGGACTTCAACAGTTACAGCACATGGGCTTAGCTGCTCTGTGGCACGTGGAATCTTCCCAGACCAGGGATCGAACCTGTGTCCCCTGCATTGGCAGGTGAACTCTTATCCCCTATATCACCAGGGAAGTCCCTCAAATAGTTTAGATAACAATCTTTTACTGAATATGGAATTTGAATACATTTTCTCCCAGTATGTAATGTCCTTTCATCTTCTTAACAAGGTCTTTTGTAGAGCGAAAAAAGTAAATTTTTATCAAGCCCAGTGTAACAACTTTTCATTTTCACTTCTGGTGTCAAGTCATGTCTAAACCTTCAGTTCAGTTCATTTCAGTGGCTCAGTCGTGTCTGACTCTTTGCGACCCCATGGACTGCAGCATGCTAGGCTACCCTGTCTATCACCAACTCCCAGACTTGATCAAACTCATGTCCATAGAGTAGGTGATGCTATCCAATCACCTCATCCTCTGTTGTCCCCTTCTCCTTCTGTCTTCAATCTTTCCCAGCATCAGGGTCTTTTCCATTCAGCTCTTCACATCAGGTGGCCAAAGGATTAAACTTTGGCCAAAGTATCAGCTTCAACATCAGTCTTTCCCATGAATACTCAGAACTGATTTCTTTTAGGATTGACTGCTTTGAGCTCCTTGCAGTCCAAGGGACTCTCAAGAGTCTTCTCCAACACCACAGTTCAAAAGCATCAATTCTTTGGCGCTCAGCTTTCTTTATAATCCAACTCTCACATCCACACGCGATTATTAGAAAAACCGTAGCTTTGACTAGATGGACATTTGTTGGCAAAGTAATGTTTCTGCTTTTGAATATGCTNCCACAGTTCAAAAGCATCAATTCTTTGGCGCTCAGCTTTCTTTATAATCCAACTCTCACATCCACACGCGATTATTAGAAAAACCGTAGCTTTGACTAGATGGACATTTGTTGGCAAAGTAATGTTTCTGCTTTTGAATATGCTGTCTAGGTTGGTCATAGCTTTTCTTCCAAGGAGAAAGTGTCTTTTAATTTCATGGCTACAGTCACCACCTGCAGTGATTTTGGAGCCAAAGAAAATAAAGTCTCTGACTGTTTCTGTTGTTTCCCCATCTATTTGCCATGATGTGATGGAACCGGATGCCATGATGTTAGTTTTCTGAATGTTGAGTTTTAAACCAACTTTTTCACTCTTCTCTTTCACTTTCATCAAGAGACTCTTTAGTTCTTCTTTGCTTTCTGCCATGGGGTGGCGTCATCTGAGCATTTGAGGTTATTGATATTTCTCCTGGCAATCTTGATTCCAGCTTGTGCTTCATCCAGTCTGGCATTTTGTATGATGTACTCTGCATATAAGTTAAATAAGCGGCCTTGACCTTATATGGCCTTGACGTACTACTTTCCCGATTTGGAACCAGTCCCTTATTCCACGTGCAGTTCTAACTGTTGCTTCTTGACTTGCATACAGATTTCTCAGGAGGCAGATAAGGTGGTCTGGTATTCTCATCTCTTTGTGAATTTTCCAGTTTGTTGTGATCCACACAGTCAAAGACCTTAGCATAGTCAATGAAGCAGAAGCAGATGTTTTTCTGGAACTTTTTTGGTTTTTTGATGATTCAGCAGATGTTGGCAATTTGACCTCTGGTTCCTCTGCCTTTTCTAAATCCAGCTTGAACGTCTGGAAGTTCATGGTTCATGTACTGTTGAAGCCTGGCTTGGAGAATTTTGAGCATTACTTTGCTAGCATGTGAGATGAGTGCAACTGTGCAGTAATTTAAACATTCTTTGGCATTGCCTTTCTTTGGGATTGGAATGAAAATTGACATTTTCCAATCCTTTGGCCACTGCTGAGTTTTCCAGATTTGCTGGCATATTGATTGCAGCAGTTTCACAGCATCATCTTTTAGGATTTGAAATAACTCAACTGGAATTCCATCACCTCCATTAGCTTTGTTCATAGTGATGCTTCCTAAGGCCCACTTGACTTTGCATTCCGGGATGTCTGGCTTTAGGTGAGTGATCACACCACCGTGGTTATCTGGGTCATGAAGATCTTTTTTGTATAGTTCTTCTGTGTATTCTTGCCACCTCTTCTTAATATCTTCTGCTTCTACTAGGTCCATACCACTTATACCCTTTATTATGCTCATCATGGCATGAAATGTTCCCTTGGTATCTCTAATTTTCTTGAAGAGATCTCTAGTCTTTCCCATTCTGTTGTTTTCCTCTGTTTCTTTGCTTTGGTCACTGAGGAAGGCTTTCTTATCTCTCCTTGCGATTCTTTGGAACTCTGCATTCAAATGGGTATATCTTTCCTCTTCTCCTTTGCCTTTCACTTCTCTTCTTTTCTCAGCTCTTTGTAAGGCCTCGTCCGAAAACCGTTTTGCCTTTTTGCATTTCTTTTTCTTGGGGATGATCTTGATCACTGCCTCCTGTCCAGTGTCACAAACCCTTGTCCATAGTTCTTCAGACACTCTGTCTATCAGATCTAATCCGTGGAATCTATTTGTCACTTCCACTGTATAATCGTAAGGGATTTGATTTAGGTCATACCTGAATGGTCTAGTGGTTTTCCCTACTTTCATCAACTTAAGTCTGAATTTTGCAATAAGGAGTTCGTGATCTGAGCCACAGTCAGCTCCCAGTCTTGTTTTTGCTGACTGTATAGTCAACAAAAGAGTCTGAAATACAGTACTTGTGTGCAATCTCAAAAATGACAGAATGATCTCTGTTTGTTTCCAAGGCAAACCATTCAATATCACAATAATCCAAGTCTATGACCAAACCAGTAATGCTGAGGATGCTGAAGTTGAATGGTTCTATGAAGACCTACAAGACCTTCTAGAACTAACACCCAAAAAAGATGTCCTCTTCATTATTGGGAATTGGAATGTAAAAGTAGGAAGTCAAGAGATACCTGGAGTAACAGGCAAATTTGACCTTGGAGTACTAAACGAAGGGGGAGTGAACAGTTTTGTCTAAACCCAGATGCCAACAACTTTCTCCTTTATTTTTCTAAAAATCATATAGTTTTGTGTTTTACATTTAAGTCCGTGATACATTTTGAGCTAATTTTTGTTTAACGTGTAAGGTTTAAGCTGAGGTTCAGTTTTTACCTCTGGATGTCCAATTGTTCTGGCATCAGCTGTTGAACAAGCTACCTTGCCTTCACTGAATTGTTTTTGCCTCTTCATTAGAAATCAGTTGAGCATATTTGTATGGATCCATGTCTGGCTTTTCCATTTTGTTCCACTGATATGTGTGTCTGTTTCTCTGCTTAGTTTCCATCACTATATAATAAGTGTTGAAATCTGAAAAAGTGATTCCTCTTGCTTTAAACTTGTGTCCAGGTGGTTTTAGCTATTTTAGTTCCTTTCTCTTTCATATAAATTGTAGAAGAATTCTTATGCATAACCACACACACACACACACACACACACAACCAGGCTGGAATTTTGATAGTGATTGTGTTAGATCTCTATTTCAATTTGGGGAGAATTGGTGTCTTTGCTATATTAAGTCCATGAACACAATATATCTCTCCATTTATTTATATCTTCTTTGATTTCTTTCATCATCATTTTATTGTTTTCAGCTTACAGACACTGTATAATACACTGTTAGATTTAAACCTAAGTCTTTCATTTTTATGAGCAATTGTAAATGGTATAGTATATTTAAATTTGATGTCATGTGCTCATTATGAGTATGTAAATATATAATTTTTTTGTTTCATTTAACTTGTATTCTGAGACTTTGCTGAACTTATTAGTTCTAGAAGATTTTTTAATAGATTCCTTTGCATTTTCAACATATATATAACATCATCTACAAATAATGACAGCTTCATTTCTTCTTATCTAACTTGTATGTCTTTTCTTTCCTTTTCTTGCCTTACAGCATGGACTAGAACTTCCAGCAATATGTTGAATAAGAGTAGTGAGAGTGAAGATCATTGCCTTGTTCCTGATTTTAGAGGGAAAGCATTTACTCTTTCATGATTATATTGAGTGTTAACTGTAGGTTTGTTCTTGATAGATCCTTGAAAAATAATCTCTATCACGGTGAGGAAGTCCCCCATCTACTCCCAGTTTTCTGAGAGTTTTCATATTATCTGCACATTAGCTTTTGTCAAATGATTTTTCTATATCAATTGATGTGATCATGTGATTTTTCTTTAGTATGTTAATATGATAAATTACACATTGATTTTCAAATATTAAACTCACCTTGCATCTTTGGAATAAATCCCACTTGGCAATGATATACAACTACTTTTGTATATTGCTGAAGTATTTTTTAAATCATTTTGTTAAGGATTTCAGCATTATATTCATGAAAGGTATTAGACTGTAGTTTTCTTTTTCTCCTTCCTTCTTCCCCTCTTTTCCTGTCTCTTTTCTTCCTTCCGTCTTCCTTCCTTTCTTCTGCTCTTTCTTTCCCTTACTTCCTCTCTCTCCTACTTTATAGCATGGAAAACTACACTCAATATCCTGTGATAAACCATAGGAAAAGAATATGAAAAAGTATATATATATGTGTATAAATGAGTTGCTGTTGTACAGCAGAAATTAACACAACATTGTAAATCAACTATACTTCTAATGAAAAAAGAAATACCAACAAAAAATGGACAATGTGAAGGAAGATGTCAATGGGAGCAAAATGGGTGGCCAGTGTTTCTTCAAACTGTGTCCCTCTCTGTGATACACTCAGACAGCCACACAGCCCGGCATCTGCTGTCCACAGTGTCACCCGGTGAGCTCCACCCGACGTGGTGGCTCTGTGCTGGGGGCTGGGCGTGGGTAGCAATTTCCTTTCTGCTTCCTCACAAAGCAATATCTTACAGAATTCATTATGGAGACAGGTCACCAGTAGGAATGTGCTCTGGCATGAAAAACTTGTCCCTAGGATTTCTCTAGTGGTTCAGGGATTAAGACTCTGCGCTCCCAACACAGGGGGCCTGGGTTTGATTCCTTGTTGGGGAGCTAGATCCCACATGCCTCAGTTAAAAGTTCCTGTGCCACAACTAAAACAGCCCACATGCCTCAACTAAGACCTGACAACAACATAAATAAGTACATTTTCTTAAAAAAAAAAAAAAGAACAAAACCCAGAACTGGTCCCTGATGAACTTTACCTCTGCTTTCACCTCTCAAAAAATTGTACAGTTTGATATTGAAACTCCAACTAAAAATCTCAATTTATCTACTTAAAAAATTGGAATATATAGTGGAACAATATGTAACCTTGCTCTGTATTTTCCAAGTCTCCTGTAAATGTGTTAGCATACATTCACAATTCAAAAAAAAAAAAAAAAAA
>SJYX01018468.1:11190-38271 GCA_006410675.1 Oreotragus oreotragus
ATTCAAAGCAATATAACCATTGGAATCCTTATAGTCAGTTAAAGTAGTGAAGAATTACATTTTAAAACTCTCCCCCTTTCCAGTAATGAATGAAAACTAATGTTCAGTCTTTTAATAAGAGGGAGTAGAAAATAAAAACTAATATTTACATTTGATCAGTATTATGTTTTTACACAACTTTTTCTTTTTTTCTTTTTTTACTTTATTTTACTTTACAGTACTGTATTGGATTTGGCATACATTGACATGAATCCGCCACGGGTGTACTCCCAAACATGAACCCCCTTCCCACCTCCCACCCCACATCATCCCTCCGGATCATCCCCATGCACCAGCCCCAAGCATCCATGCATCCTGCATCGAACATAGACTAGCGATTCATTTCTTACATGATAGTATACATATTTCAATGCTATTCTCCCAAATCATCCCACCCTCTCCCTCTCCCTCTCCCTCAGAGTCCAAAAGTCCGCAACTTTTTCTTGAGTATGGCAAAACCAAAAGCTAATTATTCATGTTCCAATGAATTTCATACTATATATGCATGTGTGCTAGGTCACTTCAGTCATGTCCAATTCTTTGCAACCCCTCTGACAGCCCACTGGGCTCCTCTGCCTGTGGGATTCTCCAGGAAAGAATACTGGATTGTGTTGCCATTTCCTCCTCCAGGGGATCTTCCCAGTTGAAGGACTGAACCTGTAGTTCCTATAGCTCCTGCACTGCAGGCAGATTCTTTACCATGAGCCACCAGGGAAGTACTTCATACTATATACATGAAACTACAAATTTGAAATTTTTAAATTGAAAAAAATCTAAAACTGTCTTTCATTTTTCTATAGGGAAAGAAATTTAACCTAAGTCACTAAGTTGTTAATTTTTATGAGCAAAATTCTTATTAATTTATGTTATAATAATCATATTCTTGTTTTTTTCCAAATACCTTTAGAAATTCCCAACAAAAAGCACAATATTCCATTTGAAATATATCAGTAATTTTAAAAAGATTAAAAAAATTTAGGAGAACTAAAGGGTCATGATGAATGTTCAAATTTAATAGTTCATCATTTTCTCTCAGTCTGTATCCTTACAAATAGATATTTCCAGACAGATCTTTCTCAGTATAATTTCATCTTTAGCATGCAACTGCTCCATAAGGTGACAAAAACATTGCAAAGGAGAGGACAGTTCTTTTTTTAAAGATAGTTAAACCTACCAATCCAAGTTAATTTTTAAAGAAATAGACTAAATTTCAAACCTAATAATGTGATAACTTATTCTAAAAATAAAGGAACTAGATATGATTAAAGTAGTTTAATTTTAATAACATACTTAGCATCTAAGGTAGTTTGCATTTGTCTTCATTTCTTTCTTCCTTTCTCTAAGCCGATTTCTTTCTAGAATCTTCTGCTAACATTCTGTCTCGTTTTGGCTCCTGTTCTTCCTCATTTTTCACTTGCTTCTATCTTTATGTTTCAGTTCCTTTTCATTTCTCTTTTTTCAGATACCTCCATATTCTAAAACATTCAAAAATACTGAACTAGCCTCCTATTTACCACTGCCCAGCCTGGGGTTTAGCCAGAAAGGCAATACACTGGGGTCAGTAAATATACGGATTGTAAAGTTAAACTATAAAAGTTTAAGTCCTAGCACTTCCACTATACTTCACATATCCTCTTTGTAACAACAGCTACCTCAAAAGCTTGTTATAAGAACTGCATGAATTGATCCACATAAAGTGCTTACAATAGTGCACAGTGCATTGCAAGCACTTAGAAGATGTTACTGATTCATGTTACCAAGTCACTGAGTTAAAGGAGGCCATTATATTCCTTAAATTCCCTCCTGGTTTAGGAGACAGGAATCTCTTCCTATTTCTGGAAATGTCTTTGAAGATTCTTTTACCCCAAATTTTGATACATCAGGTCTTCCTTTTTTTCTCCTATCATTTTTCATTACATTGGTTTATTTTCCTGAACATTCTAGAATGCTCAAGCCCGACTTATCTTTCAAATATAAAGAATAGAAATGTTTAACACACACCCACACACTCATTGTATGCTCACACACATTCCACAGAAAAGTTTACTCTTCACATGCGTGCTAAGTCTCTTCAGTTGTATCTGACTCTTTGCAACACTATGGACTGTAGCCTGCCAGGATCCTCTGTCTATTAAATCCTTCAGGCGAGAATACTGGAGTGCGTTGCCTTTTCTTCCCCAGGGGATCTTTTTCACTGTGAGATCAAACCCATGTCTCTTACGTCTCCTGAACTGGCAGGCAGTTTCTCTAGTACTAGTGCACTTACCCTATTTTCTTCCTCCCCTTTTGATTTGAAACATTCTGAGTTTAATTTGTATGTATTGCTTCTATATGCTTACATTCTGTTATAATCTGTCATCAACCAAGTCCATTCTTTTGAAATTGTTATTTTGTGATCTCACACCCTCCAATAAGAAAATCTGATCTAAGAGCTTCCCAGGTTTCACTCTTCTATAGTTTAGTGAACCTATGCATGTTGGAGAAGACTCTTGAGAGTCCATGAGACTGCAAGGAGATCCAACCAGTCCATTCTGAAGGAGATCAGCCCTGGGATTTCTTTGGAAGGAATGATGCTAAAGCTGAAACTCCAGTAACTTGGCCACCTCATGCAAAGAGTTGACTCATTGGAAAAGACTCTGATGCTGGGAGGGATTGAGGGCAGGAGGAAAAGGGGATGGCAGAGGATGAGATGGCTGGATGGCATCACGGACTCGATGGACGTGAGTCTGAGTGAACTCCTGGAGATGGTGATGGATAGGGAGGCCTGGCCTGTTGCGATTCATGGAGTCGCAAAGAGTTGGACATGACTGAGCGACTGAACTGAACTGAACTGATGCATATTCAAAGTCCTCTCTTTTTTAACATTGTCAAGACATATAGTATAGTTGAAGGAGCTTGGGTTTAGGAGCCAAAGAGAATTGTGGATACATCTGCTTTTAATGATAGGGACTTTTATATGAAGGGACTAATATTATCTAACTGATGGGCTGCTGTGAGGTTTAAGTAGCATATATAAATCCCCAGGGAAGACTTTTGTTTAGAATTTTCATTGAAACAACATTTTCCCTGTATCAGACCATTTTCTAAGTAATTAAATTGTATAAACTATTTCATATTCATTACTACCCTATGAAGTAGGTTATTATCTTTACATTAAAAATGTGGAAATTTTTCATTAACGTGTTAAATACCCTAATCAAAATCTGAACTACTAGTAAGAGAGGATTTCTGCCCATGTAGTCTGGCTCCAATATCAGTGATGAGAATTTCTCAACTACATTTGACCACAAATTGTTTTTCATGATAAGCTAATTAAGAGTATGCTGGCTATCACATATACTGGGTACATAAGAGTATACTGGATAATACGTATTTACCTTGCTAGTCTCTCAGCATTTCGTCTACACTATCTACAGAACTGAGCTTTCTAAAACACAAGTTTCTCACGTGACTGTTGTTGTTCAGTTTCTAAGTAGTGTCCGACTCTTTGTGACCCCATGGGCTGCAGCATGCCAAGGTTCCAGATTCCCAGGCTTCCCAGCAGGCAGGGCAGAAACTCTCCTTCAGTGTCTCCAGGAGTTTGCTCAGACTCTTGTGCATTGAGTCGGTGATGCTATCTAACCATCTCTTCCTCTGCCACCCTCTTCTTCTTTTCCTTCAAGCTTCTCCAGCATCAGGATCTTTTCCAGTGAATTGGCTCTCCACATCATGTAACCAAAGAATTTGAGCTTCAGCTTCAGCATCAGTCCTTCCAATGAATAGACAGGGTGATTTCCTTTAGCACTGACTGCTTTGATCTTCTCACAGTCCAAGAGACTCTTCAGAGTCTTGTACAGCACCACGGTTCAAATAATTGATGTTTTTGAATTGTGGTGCTGGTACTACTCTAGCTGGAATTCTGTAAGGGGCCTTTATTGTCCTGATGTAACAATTAATCAGGAAATAGCCTCAGTTTACCATCTTGCTTTTTTAAAGTTCTACCCCTTGTCCCCACAAACTATTTGCTTTTACCTTCAAATAACTTCGTGTTATTTGTATCATTATTTTTGTACATTTTCCTCTGTTTAGAATCCTCAGTTACCTCTTATAGTTAGAAAACCCATATCCCCTTCAATTGATACACAGAAGAATTAATTTATGTCATTTCTTTTCTCAAAGTGTTCAAACATTTTACTTATGCATGTTTCTAGTATGATATACATTGGTTTATGATTATTTATCTTAGATCCAGTCTTTACCATGGAATTTGATCTTCTGGAGAGCTGTATCAAAATTTGTCAATATTTTATCATCTTTAGACTTTCTCTTCTGTGTAGTCTTAGTGTAACTTATATACTTTATAAATTCCTGGTTCATAATTAGTCCACATTTTTAATGTAAATAAAAATAATAACCTACCTCATAGGGTAGCAATGAATATGAAATGGTTTTACACAATTTAATTACTTAGAAAAGGGCCTCATACAGATGGCAGAGTAGAAGGATATGTGCTCATCTTCTCCTGTGAGAACTCCAAAATTGCAACTCACTGATGAACAACCATCGACAGGAGAATGTTGGAGCCCACCAAAAAAGATCCCAAACGTCCAAGGGCAAAGGAGAAGCCACAAGAAGACAGTAGGAGGGGCAAAATCACATGTAGAATCACATCTCATACTCGCCAGAGAGGAGGGTTCAAACAAAACCTTGTGTGAACCAGGACCCAGAGGCCCCACAGAGACTGAGCCAGACCTGCTTTTGAGTGTCTGAGTGTCTCCTGCGGAGGAACAGGTCAGCTGTAGGGACAGTGGGTCTGACTGCAGCAGACCTGGGTCATGCAGGATGTGGCATAACCCCTCTTGGAGGAGATCACAATTAGCCCCATCATAGAGCTCCAGAGCAGATGATAACCCCAAGGAATTTGACTTTGGACGCCAGTGGGACTTGATTATAGAATTTCCACAGGACCAGGGAAACAGATTCTTTGAAGGGCACAAAGAAAACATTGTATACAACAGGAGCCAGGAGAATCAGTGTCCCCACAAGAGACTGAGTTAGACTTGCCTATGAGTGCCCAGGTGTATATTGTGGAGGCATGTTTGACCTCAGGCCAAACAACAGGGAGGGAACATAGCCCTGTCCAACAACAAAAAATTGCATTAAAGATTTACTGAGCATGGCTCTGCCTATCAGAAAAAGACCCAGTTTCCCCCATAGTCAGTCTCTTCCCATCAGGAAGCTTCCATAAGTCTCTTAACCTTATTCATCAGAGGGCAGACAGAATGAAAACCACAATCACAGAAAACTAACCACACTGATCACATGGACCACAGCCTTGTCTAACTTATGAAACTATAAGATATGCCATTTAGGGACACCCAAGATGGACAGGTCATGGTGGAGAGTTCNGACAGAATGAAAACCACAATCACAGAAAACTAACCACACTGATCACATGGACCACAGCCTTGTCTAACTTATGAAACTATAAGATATGCCATTTAGGGACACCCAAGATGGACAGGTCATGGTGGAGAGTTCTGACAAAATGTGGTCCACTGCAGAAGGGAATGGCAAACCAGTATTCCCAGTATTCTTGCATTGAGAACCCCATGAACAGTATGAAAAGGCAAAAAGATATGGCACTGAAAGATGAACTCTCCAGGTTGGTAGGTGCTCAATATGCTACTAGAGAAGAGTGGAGAAATAAGTCCAGAAAGAATGAAGAGACAGAAGCAAAGTGAAAACCATGCCCAGGTCTAGACTGTGATGGAAGTAAAGTCTGATACTGTAAAAACAATATTGCATAGGAACTTGGAATGTTAGGTCCATGAATCAAGGTAAATTGGAAGTGGTCAAAGAGGAGATGCCAAGAGTGAACGTTGGTACTTTAGGAATCAGTGAAATAAAATGGACTGGATTGGGTGAATTTAATTCAGATGACCATTATATCTACTAGTGTGGGCAAGAATCCCTTAGAAGAAATGGAATAGACCTCATAGTAAAAAAAAAGAGTCTAAAATGTTCTTAGGTGCTAAGAATTGCATTCTGTCAAAACTGACATTCTGTCAAAACTGACAGAATGATCTCTGTTTGTTTCCAAGGCGAACCATTCAATATCATCTTAATCAAAGTGCAGGCCCCAATAACTAATGCCAAAGAAGCTGAATGTGAATGGTTCTGTGATGACCTACAAGACCTTCTAGAACTTTTCATCACAGGGGAATGGAATGCAAAAGTAGGAAGTCAAGAGATACCTGGAGTAATAGGCAAGTTTGGCCTTGGAATACAAAATGGATTTGGGCAAAGGCTAACAGAGTTTTGCCAACAGAACACATTGGGCACAGTAAACACCTTCTTCCAGTAAACACCTTCTTCCAACAACACAAGAGAAGACTCTACACATAGACATCACCAGATGATCAATACTGAAATCAGATTAATTATATTCTTTGCAGCCAAAGATGGAGAATCTCTATACAGTCAGCAAAAACAAGACCAGAAGCTGACTGTTGCTCTGATCATGAACTCCTTATTGCAAAAGTCAGACTTATATTAAAGAAAGTAGGGAAAACCATTAGACCATTCAGGTATGACCTAAATCAAATCCCTTATGATTATACAGTGAAAGGGACAAATAGATTCAAGGGATTCGATCTGACAGACAGAGAGGGCTTGAAGAACTATGGATGGAGGTTCATGACATGGTTCAGGAGGCACTGATAAAGACTAAAGACCATCCCCAAGGAAAAAAACTCACAAAGGCAAAATGGTTGTCTGAAGAGGCCTTATAAATAGCTGAGAAAAGAAGAGAAG
Source organism: Oreotragus oreotragus (assembly GCA_006410675.1). Lineage (NCBI taxonomy): Eukaryota > Metazoa > Chordata > Mammalia > Artiodactyla > Bovidae > Oreotragus > Oreotragus oreotragus. The sequence continues at coordinate 18,025 of SJYX01018468.1, forward strand.
TTAAAGGCAAAGAAGAAAAGGAAAGCTACACCCATCTGAATACACAGTTTCCAAAGAATAGCAAGGAGAGAGAAGAAAGCCTTCCTAAGTAAACAATGCAAAGAAATAGAGGAAAACAGTAGAATAGGAAAGACTAAAGATCTCTTCAAGAAAATTAGAGATACCAAGGGAACATTTTATGCAAAATGGACACAATAAAGGACAGAAATGGTATGGACCTAACAGAAGCAGAAGATATTAAGAAAAGGTGCCAAGAACATGTGGAAGAACAATACAAAAAAAGATCTTAATGATCCAGATAACCATGATGGCATGATCACTCACCTAGAGCCAGACATCCTGGAATGCGAAGTTAAGTGAGCCTTAGGAAGCATCAGTAGAAACAAAGCTAGTGGAGGTGATGGAATTCTAGCTGAGCTATTTCAAGTCCTAAACCATAAAGTTGTTAAAGTGCTGCATTCAATATACCAGCAAATTTGGAAAACTCAGCAGTGGCCACAGGACTGGAAAAGGTCAGTTTTCATCCCAATCCCAAAGAAAGGCAATGACAAAGAATGATCAAACTACTGCACAGTTGCACTCATCTTACACGCTAGCAATGTAATGCTTAAAATTTTCCAAGCTAGGCTTCAACAATGAACTGAGAACTTCCAGATGTTCAAGCTGGATTTAGAAAAGGCAGAAGAACCAGAGATCAAATTGTCTCTTGCTTTTTTGGATCATCAAAAAAGCAAGAGAGTTACAGAAAAACATCTGTTTCTGTTGTATTGACTATGCTAAACCCTTTGACTGTGTGGATCACAACAAACTGTGAAAAATTCTTCAAGAGATGGGAATACCAGATCACATGACCTACCTCCTGAGAAATCTGTATGCAGATCAAGAAGCATTGGTTAGAACTGGTCATGGAACAATAGACTGGTTCCAAATTGGGAAAGGACTATGTCAAGGGTGTATATTGTCACCCTGCTTATTTAACTTATATGCAGAGTACATCAGGCAAAATGCTGGGCTGGATAAAGCACAAGCTGAAATCAAGATGGCTGGGAGAATTATCAATAACTTCAAATATGCAGATGACACCACCCTTATGGCAGAAAGCAAAGAGGAGCTGATTAGCCCCTTGATGAAAGTGAAAGAAGAGAATGAAAAAACTGGCTTAAAGCCCAACATTCAAAAAACTAAGATCATGGCATCTGGTCTCATCAGTTCATTGCAAATATATGGGGAAACAATGGAAACAGTGACTTTCTTGGGCTCCAAAATCATTGCAGATGGTGACTGCAGCCATGAAGTTAAAAGACGCTTGCTCCTTGGAGGAAAAGCTATGACCAACCTAGACAGCATATTAAGAAGCAGAGACGTTACTTTGCTGACAGAGGTCCATATAGTCAAAACTATGGTTTTTTCAGTAGTCATGTATGGATGTGAATTGTTGGACTATAAAGAAAGCTGAGGCCAAAGAATTCATGCTTTTGAACTGTGGTATAGGAGAAGACTCTTGAAAGTTCCTTGGACTGCAGGGAACTCAAATCAGTGAATCCCAAAGGAAATCAGTCCTGAATAATCACTGATGATGATGGTCTTATAATGAAGCTGAAGCTCCAATAGTTTGGCTACCTGATGTAGAGAATCACTGAAGGCAGAAGAAGAAGGGATGACAAAGGATGAGATGATTGGATGGCATCACTGACTCGATGGATTTGAGTTTTAGCAGGCTCTGGGAATTGGCGATGGACACGAAGCCTGGTATGCTGCAGTCCCTGAAAGTAGGGAAAACCATTAGACCATTCAGGTATGACCTAAATCAAATCCCTTATGATTATACAGTGAAAGGGACAAATAGATTCAAGGGATTCGATCTGACAGACAGAGAGGGCTTGAAGAACTATGGATGGAGGTTCATGACATGGTTCAGGAGGCACTGATAAAGACTAAAGACCATCCCCAAGGAAAAAAACTCACAAAGGCAAAATGGTTGTCTGAAGAGGCCTTATAAATAGCTGAGAAAAGAAGAGAAGTTAAAGGCAAAGAAGAAAAGGAAAGCTACACCCATCTGAATACACAGTTTCCAAAGAATAGCAAGGAGAGAGAAGAAAGCCTTCCTAAGTAAACAATGCAAAGAAATAGAGGAAAACAGTAGAATAGGAAAGACTAAAGATCTCTTCAAGAAAATTAGAGATACCAAGGGAACATTTTATGCAAAATGGACACAATAAAGGACAGAAATGGTATGGACCTAACAGAAGCAGAAGATATTAAGAAAAGGTGCCAAGAACATGTGGAAGAACAATACAAAAAAAGATCTTAATGATCCAGATAACCATGATGGCATGATCACTCACCTAGAGCCAGACATCCTGGAATGCGAAGTTAAGTGAGCCTTAGGAAGCATCAGTAGAAACAAAGCTAGTGGAGGTGATGGAATTCTAGCTGAGCTATTTCAAGTCCTAAACCATAAAGTTGTTAAAGTGCTGCATTCAATATACCAGCAAATTTGGAAAACTCAGCAGTGGCCACAGGACTGGAAAAGGTCAGTTTTCATCCCAATCCCAAAGAAAGGCAATGACAAAGAATGATCAAACTACTGCACAGTTGCACTCATCTTACACGCTAGCAATGTAATGCTTAAAATTTTCCAAGCTAGGCTTCAACAATGAACTGAGAACTTCCAGATGTTCAAGCTGGATTTAGAAAAGGCAGAAGAACCAGAGATCAAATTGTCTCTTGCTTTTTTGGATCATCAAAAAAGCAAGAGAGTTACAGAAAAACATCTGTTTCTGTTGTATTGACTATGCTAAACCCTTTGACTGTGTGGATCACAACAAACTGTGAAAAATTCTTCAAGAGATGGGAATACCAGATCACATGACCTACCTCCTGAGAAATCTGTATGCAGATCAAGAAGCATTGGTTAGAACTGGTCATGGAACAATAGACTGGTTCCAAATTGGGAAAGGACTATGTCAAGGGTGTATATTGTCACCCTGCTTATTTAACTTATATGCAGAGTACATCAGGCAAAATGCTGGGCTGGATAAAGCACAAGCTGAAATCAAGATGGCTGGGAGAATTATCAATAACTTCAAATATGCAGATGACACCACCCTTATGGCAGAAAGCAAAGAGGAGCTGATTAGCCCCTTGATGAAAGTGAAAGAAGAGAATGAAAAAACTGGCTTAAAGCCCAACATTCAAAAAACTAAGATCATGGCATCTGGTCTCATCAGTTCATTGCAAATATATGGGGAAACAATGGAAACAGTGACTTTCTTGGGCTCCAAAATCATTTCAGATGGTGACTGCAGCCATGAAGTTAAAAGACGCTTGCTCCTTGGAGGAAAAGCTATGACCAACCTAGACAGCATATTAAGAAGCAGAGACGTTACTTTGCTGACAGAGGTCCATATAGTCAAAACTATGGTTTTTTCAGTAGTCATGTATGGATGTGAATTGTTGGACTATAAAGAAAGCTGAGGCCAAAGAATTCATGCTTTTGAACTGTGGTATAGGAGAAGACTCTTGAAAGTTCCTTGGACTGCAGGGAACTCAAATCAGTGAATCCCAAAGGAAATCAGTCCTGAATAATCACTGATGATGATGGTCTTATAATGAAGCTGAAGCTCCAATAGTTTGGCTACCTGATGTAGAGAATCACTGAAGGCAGAAGAAGAAGGGATGACAAAGGATGAGATGATTGGATGGCATCACTGACTCGATGGATTTGAGTTTTAGCAGGCTCTGGGAATTGGCGATGGACACGAAGCCTGGTATGCTGCAGTCCCTGGTGTCACAGTCAGACACGACTGAGAGTCTGAACTGAACTGAACTGAATTACCTTTCAAATATTGGATAGACCTGGTAGGTATCATGCTAAGTGAAATAATACACACAGAGAAAAACAAATGCCATATGATTTCCCTAGTATAGAGAATCTAAAACAAGAATCGTGTTTGATTCTATGCATCCCCATGGAGGCTCCTCTGTCCATTGGAGTCTCCAGACAAGAATACTGGAGTATGTTGCCATTTCCATTTCCAGGGGATCTTCCTAACCCAGGGATTGAACCTGCTGCATCTCTTATGTGTCCTGCATTGGTAGGCAAGATCTTTAATACCAGAGCCACTTGGAAGCCCCTGTAAAAAGATACAATGAACAAAACAAAACAGAAAAGGGCTACAGATACAGAGAACAACTGGTGGTTATCAGAGAGGAGAAGGGTGGGAGGATGGGAAACATAATTGAAAGGGATTGACCTATAAAATAAATGAGATTGCAATATACATCACAGGAAATACAGTCAATAACATTATAATTACTGTGCCTTATGTAACTGTACTTACTGTGGGGATCATTTTATAATGTATAAAAACATTGAATCAGTATGTTATAGAACTGAAACTAATACAATATTGTATGTCACATAATTCAATAAAAAAGAATACAATAAATTATTGCATGGTATTTATCCTTCACTTTAAAATGTTTAAGTTCATGAATTAAATAATTTATGATTAAGAATAATTAAGAAGTAATCAAAATATCTAGTAACTTTTTTGCCTATGAAGATTTTAATGATATTTTTAAAAATTATTTATTTATCTATTCGAGTGTACCAGATNTATTTATCCTTCACTTTAAAATGTTTAAGTTCATGAATTAAATAATTTATGATTAAGAATAATTAAGAAGTAATCAAAATATCTAGTAACTTTTTTGCCTATGAAGATTTTAATGATATTTTTAAAAATTATTTATTTATCTATTCGAGTGTACCAGATTTGCAGGAGCTTTAGTAGCTGCAGCATGAGGAATCTTTAATTGCAGAGTACAAACTCCTAACTGTGGTATGCGGGATCTTGTTCCCTGACCAGGGATTGAATTCAGGGCCCCTTCATTGGGAGTGTACAGTCTTAGCCACTGGACAAACGTGGAACTCCCACAGTGCAGATTTAACAGGAAGGATATACAACTCCTACCTATAGGCAGTCACAAAGTATGAATTTCTAGTGATAATAAAGGGAATACATACATATATACTAAAAATATTGGCTGAAAACAAGCAAAGAGTTCCAATATAGAAAGTCTTTAATATGTCATCCACACAAACACACAAGTATATATATATATATATATATACTAAATATATAAGTGTAGATATTTATTCACATGGAAATTCCAAATGTTACATTTTTTAGCACCTTTGCTGAAAATCTCATATGTGAGCAATATATGGATGATGGGCGATAGCTTATTTTAAATCTTTAAACTCACTGAGAAGTTCAATGCATTCAATATTAACAATGTGGAGACATTCTGTGTTTATACAGTATTAGCATATGGTGCCAATAAACATAAAGTTATCCACAATAAATACAGATTTTTTTAAAAAATCTCAACAAATCAAGGAAGGCTGTAAAACTCTTCTCATGATCATCCTTACCATCTCTCAAGACCATCTGCTTACTTGTTAGAATCCATTTCATTATACAGACTTTTTCTATCCCCATGAAAGGTGATCTGATTTCAGACTGGGGTTAAAAGGAAAGTAGATGTTATTCTCTAATCACTACTGTAACCTTTCTTTGAGAAGATCAGATGGTTTACAAATGTTTCTGTCACATAAATAGCAATCCATATATCAATCATGCCAAGTAAGCAATTATATATAAAAATTTCCATTTTAATTCAGCAAAGTTGTCAAAATAGTAACTATTAAAGGTGCTTTATTTTTAACTTATAATTATTTCAATCTCATGCTTAACAATAATATGATATAAATGTATGCATATGTGTGTGTGTGTGTGTGTGTGTATAAAACCACATATGCACACATACATATGTAATGTCTGGCTCAACTATAACTTTCTCATTTCTTCAGAAAAAAGTTTTTATTTCTCCATTGTAAGTATAATCTTGGATAAGCAAATTTTTTAAAAATACATATTTTAAGCCAGTCTCATATCATTTATCATGTCTGAACACACCATATAGTATAAGAAACTTCAAAATCAAAGTTTACAGTATCCTCTTCAGTTTTTAATAATAAGCATATTTTTTCAAAGACCCAGGCATTCTGCTTTACTAGTGAAACTGATACAGAAATGATTATAAATTTCAAGCCCTGGATGAATATATGTACAGACAATGATATGGCAGTGAGCTATTATACTTACCAAATGTAGGTGGATTTGAACCTGGTTGCCCTAGAGTTAAGTACACTTATCATGGTTTTGTTTTGTTTTTTCAGATATTTTCATTTATCTGTCTTACTTCTGTGTAGATGATCAAAATATGAATAGAGACCTTAAGTATACAGTATGAGAATGATGCTAAGTAATATATGTATATGTGTCTGCATAAGATGATATATGTGAATCTATAGTTTTGATTAAAAGAACATTTCTACCTCTCTTGAGTTGGAAGGACAGATGAAGAGAAGACAAACAGGAAAAAGCAAAAAAGTGATGTTCTAATTGGATTCAGTTCAGTTTAGTTCAGTCTCTCAGTCGTGTCCGACTCTTTGCGACCCCATGAATCGGAGCATGCCAGGCCTCCCTGTCCATCACCAACTCCTGGAGTTCACCCAGTCTCATGTGCATTGAGTCGGTGATGCCATCCAGCCATCTCATCCTCTGTCGTCCCCTTCTCTTCCTGCCCCCAATACCTCCCAGCATCAGAGTCTTTTCCAATGAGTCAACTCTTCACATGAGGTGGCCAAAGTATTGGAGTTTCATCCTCAGCATCATTCCTTCCGATGAACAGCCAGGACTGGTCTCTTTTAGGATGGACTGGTTGGATGTCCTTGCAGTCCAAGGGACTCTCAAGAGTCTTCTCCAACACCACAGTTCAAAAGCATCAATTCTTCAGTCCTCAGCTTTCTTCACAGTCCAACTCTCACATCCATACATAACCACTGGAAAAATCATAGCCTTAACTAGGCGGACCTTTGTTGGCAAAGTAACGTCTCTGCTTTTGAATATGCTATCTACGTTGGTCATAACTTTCCTTCCAAGGACTAAGCGTCTTTTAATTTCATGGCTGCAGTCACCATCTGCAGTGATTTTGGAGTCCAAAAAAATAAAGTCTGACACTGTTTCCACTGTTTCCCTATCTATTTCCCATGAAGTGATGGCACCAGATGCCATGATCTTCATTTCTGAATGTTGAGCTTTATTTGAGCCCACTTTTTCACTCTCCTCTTTCATTTTCATCAAGAGGCTTTTTAGCTCCTCCTCACTTTCTGCCATAAGGGTGGTGTCATCTGCATATCTGAGGTTATTGATATTTCTCCCGGAAATCTTGATTCCAGCTTGTGCTTCTTCCAGCCTAACGTTGCTCATGATGTACTCTGCATATAAGTTAAATAAGCAGGGTGACAATATACAACCTTTACATACTCCTTTTCCTATTTGGAACCTATCTGTGGTTCCATGTCCAGTTCTAACTGTTGCTTCCTGACCTGCATATAGGTTTCTCAAGAGGCAGGTCAGGTGGTATGTCTGGTATGCCCATCTCTTGAAGAATTTTCCATAGTTTATTGTGATTCACACAGTCAAAGGCTTTGGCATAGTCAATAAAGCAGAAATAGATGTTTTTCTGGAATTCTCTTGTTTTTTTGATGATCCAGCGGATGTTGGCAATTTGATCTTTGCTTCCTTCACCCTTCCTAAATCCAGCTTGAACATCTGAAGTTCACGGTTCATGTATTGCTGAAGCCTGGCTTGGACAATTTTGAGCATTAGTTTACTAGCGTGTGAGATGAGTGCAACTGTGCAGTAGCTTGAGCTTTCTTTGGCATTGTCTTTCTTTGGGATTGGAATGAAAACTGACCTTTTCCAGTCCTTGGCCATTGCTGAGTTTTCCAAATTTGCTGGCATAATGAGTGCAGCACTTTCACAGCATTATCTTTCAGGATTTGAAATAACTCACCTGGAATTCCATCACCTCAACTAGCTTTGTTCGTAGTGATGCTTCCTAAGGCCCACTTGACTTTACATTCCAGGATGTCTGGCTCTAGGTGAGTGATCACACCATTGTGATTATCTGGGTCATGAAGATATTTTTGTACGGTTCTTCTGTGTATTCTTGCCACCTCTTTTTAATATCTTCTGTTTCTGTTAGGTCCATATAATTTCTGTCTTTTATCAAGCCCATCTTTGCATGAAATGTTCCCTTGGTATCTCTAATTTTCTTGAAGAGATCTCTAGTCTTTCCCATTTGTTGTTTTCCTCTATTTCTTTGCAAAAAAAATTGGAATTAAGATAAATTATATAAGTTTCACTAGGGAATATTTAAACTCCCTTTTCTTCTCCTCAGAAAAGTAGAAAGTAGGTTAGCTGATAGGACTGATAATTCTTTTTAATATTTTCTAAACTAGAAAGAAGGCATTCAGAGGAATGAGCAAGGAGAACCACCCAAAATTAGAGGTATAATAGTTGGAATGAGAGAGTGTAGCAATGAAGGAGATTCTCACAGATTTTCATTTTGAATGCAGGGAATGACTACAAAGGCTTTGTTTGCCCCATCACAAGAGTAAATTCTAGTACAAGACAATTAACAGAATCTCAGAAGTGAAAATGCTTCTCTGGTGGCTCAGCTGTTAAAAAATCTGCCTTCAATGCAGGAGACCCTGGTTCGATCCCTAGGTTGGGAAGATCTGCTAGAGAAGGGAATACCTACCCACTCCAGTATTCTGGCCTGTAGGATTCCATGGACTCAAGGGGTTGCAAAGAGTAGGACACGATGGAGTGACTTTCACTTTTCAGAAGTGAGAACAGAGTATCTATTTTCCAGAAATAATTGTAAACAGAAGCACAGAAACCAAGTTCTCCAACTCATGATGGTAAGAAAAAAAGAACCAAATGCAGATATTGTGGGAGAGAAGATCAAACAGAATTCACTTCCTTATGTTACAAAAATTAAAAGATATAATGCAAGCTACTGATTTCTTCCTGAAGAAGAAGAATGAAATAGCAAAACAATTATACAAACATCATGTATTAAAGAGAAAAAAGATAAACTTTTTTCTCCTGGAAGAGACTTTTCCTTCTATCCAGGCATGGCTTTATGCTTTCATACAAAAAACATTATAAGAGGAATGACTGTACCCTACTTATTGAAGATCAGTCCTTAGTACTGAAGTCCTTGGTGTTTAACATCCTTCTGTCTAGCCTGTCACCAGTTCCTGATTATTTTTCCTCCCCATGCAAAGCAGCCCTTAAACTAGGGTGATGATGGTAAACTAAGATATCATCCTGCCTACCAGTTACATATTATTTTCTTCTGGAGTAGGAAAGGTCATTTAGTTCATTCAAAACATTCCTTCAGTTCACTCACATCCATTCAGACATTCTTCTATTCATCTATTGCCAATTTTACTAGATGCTGTACAAAGAATTAAAAACATCTCCATTTTTATGCCATCAAATCACAGAAGTACTTGATTTAGGAAACAGAATTATCTGAGTTGACTTAGTGGTATTTTCTCAACTTCCTAAAAAACACAGAGGATCATTTCTCTATGGACCTGATATTTTGTGATGGCAGCATATGGTGATCTGAAGGACATTAAGGCCCATGAACCTCTTTATGGTGATCTGAAGGACATTAAGGCCCATGAACCTCTTTGCAAAATATTACTCAAATGAAAATTAATGTGTAGTCTTTCCTGAGAGCTCTTTCATAGTTGAATGCAGCTGGATGAGATTCATTTGCAAGGAGAAATTTCATTTATACTGTTTGTTTACTTCATTAAGCAAAAATATTGAAAAACAGCCAGCTATAGCTGATGAAAAGGAACACAAAAGGAAAATTACTACACGCTGTGTTTCAAAATGCATTTGGAAGTAGAAGATTTACATGAACTCTCAACACCAGTGTTATGATCAACACCACCAAAACACACAAACAATGACAAAAACAGAAAAAAATAAAATTCAAAAATTAAAACCAACACACACATACAATTTGCAAAAATGGTTTTAAAAATATTCATTTTCAGGAGAAAAGGAAGGAAGGAAGGGAGATAGATAGGGAGGAAGGAAGGGAAAGAAAACTATTTTGGCTTATTCCAAATAAAATAGGAATTTACGGATATTTCAAAGGCCACTACTTCATTTGCAAAGGCATACTTATATTTCTGTAAAATTTAACCAACAAACAATAGACTTATAAATATAGTTATGATTTCTTGCCCATAATTTCTATATAATTCTAAATTCAAAACAGAATTTTCATTATTTTTTTATGCAAAAAATCCTTCCTGGCATCTAGACAGTCTCTTTTTTTAATGTTGCTTTAAAAAACTTTTTCAGAGATTAGCTATAACAGAAATCATGAATTTATATGCAATAACTTTCCTCAAAAAAATGTGAGCTCTTTGAGAGACAGGGTTAAGCATTAATGATGCTCTTAGTCCACTTTTTTCTTTATTTAGGCAACTATTTAAGAGTAGTTAATTAGTTAAATAGATGGACAGGGAAGCCTGGCATGCTGCAGTCCACGGTGTCGCAAAGAGTTGGACAAAATTGAGTGGCTGAACTGAATTAAACTGAATTGAGATTTGAAAGTTATCATTTGACTCATATCTATCAGATTTATGAAAATTAATATATTCTTTTCCATTTTCCTCTTCTTTATCCTACACTTATTTGCAGTTGCAAAATTCCTAATTAGCTAGACCACATTTACCTACAATTATTCTATCCTTTTTCATATCTTTAAGTCTTAGATCTACAATTAAATATATTCAATGTTTACCATCTATCCTTTTGTTAAAGTTTAACTAATAACCACTAAGTTGGAAAAAAGCTCAGTTCCAAGTGAGTATAGAATTCTCTAAGTTCTTTTAAGTTTAATACTATTTTTTAATAACCTTGACATGTGAAAGAAAGCTTGGTTCACACAGTCTTTCCTTTCTATTTTTTTTTTTTGAAAGTAGAGTTCCACTGTAATCGTACTGAAAATTGTTGTGGAGAATTCTGATGCCAACATGGTTTCTCTTTCTTTTGGAAAGAACTGGGTCTTTTCACTTGGAAACCCAGAGGGCTTTTAAAACATATCTGTAAAGGCTAAAAGTTTTTCTATGGTGTATTTAACAGTTAATGAAATGCACCCTTTCAATATATAACTGAATGTATTTATTTCTGTAAAACTCTCTTAAGCCTTACTTTATTTTTTCTTTCTGTTCCTATGTTTGAGTTCTCTTCTTTAAGGATTCCAACTTTAAGAAATCTGTATCTTTGTATATATCTATCATTTTTTCTCTAATTATTTTTAGTTTTTCACTTTGTTTTTGCTTTTTTGGCCCTCGTTGCTTCATCAATTCCACTCGTTAAAAAAATGCCTATGAGAATGTATTCTTTCTTTGGCACCTCTCAGTTTAATCATTATTACTGAGGTTTATTTCTCCTTCTCATTCATTTCTGATCTACTCAACTCTAATTTCACATCCTTTCATATTTTGTTCATTTATATTTTTGAGAGTCACTCATTCAAAACGTATGTTTTCATATGTGGAAGTGGTTTTTTAAAAGACATTTAACAAAATTTTTGGTGTTTTGTATCAGTTTTCCTCTGGTTCTTGGTTTTTCTTTTGTGTGAGAGTTTGAGGGGGAGAATTTTCATTGGTTAAATTATTTTGATACTCAATATCTCTGTTCCTTTTACAATCTACTGATTGATATAAATGTTTTCAATAGTTTTCTGTTCATTTTGAAATAAATTTTTTTCCTAAGCAAACAATAGCTGGGGAGAGACAAAAGAGAACTTTGGGGTTTTACATATTTCTATGTTCATGAACAGGGTGTTGTACAGTTAAAGTGAAAATAAATTTCTTTATTGAGGATTATCTGCTATTTCAGTAGGGTTCTTTCTGAAATAGTGATACAATTCTGTTTCTGTAGGTTTTTTCCTTAAATTCAACTCTTTGATTCCTTTTTCCTGTTAAGTACAGAGCCTCCAAGGAATGTTCCACACTCCTCTAATATGCCCCTTCTTGCTCAGAAATGGTTTCTTCCTAAGAGTCTTACATTTATTTCTACATCATTTCAAGTATCTTTTTTTCTCCTCACCTACTCTTAGAACTGTTCTCAGAATTTCCTTGGACTTATTTTCAGTATCTTCTTTGTAGGGGTTATTTTATCTGTGGCCAGCCACTGCTTGGCTTCCACTGACTCTCTCTTGGTTCACAGTCTCTATCTGTCTCCCTGATTCAGTGTGAGAGCCAACTCTGTTATTGATAGGAATTTATTTCCTTACCCTCAGATAATTCCAAGCTTCTTATACTTCCTGAATATTAGTTACATCAGAGATTTATTTTGTGTGGGTACTTATGCTGCTTACAATCTACACTGGTTTTGGGAGATGTTTTGGAGATTTGGATTTAGAAAGCTATCATCCTATGGAAATTATTATCCCATGGAAATTTTGGATGAACACTTATAGAGGCAATATTCTGTAAGGAAGTGATATTTTAAGAAGATTCCAGAACAAACCATTTCAAGATTGAATTAAGAGATGTTCAACTAGAGGAAAAAGGAAAAGTAGTCACAAATAAACTGAGTAAGCATATGCTGAGAAACTAGGAATAAGCAGGGACCAATGGGACCAGAAGAGGGGATATAAATGGAGAGTGGTAGGGACGAGGCTGAAGAGCTAACTAGGAGCCTTGTTATCCATGACTGTGGATTTATATATTCAGGATATTTCATATAAACAGAATCATACAATATGTGGCCTTTTGTGATGGCTTCTTTCACTTGGCATAATGTTTTCCAGGATCACTGATGTTGTAGCATCAATCAGCACTTCCTTTTTAATGATTGAATAATAGTCTATTGTATGTACATATGATGATTTGCTAATCATTCAGTTGTTGATGGACATTTGAGTTCCTTTCCTTTCGGTTTTTGAGACTCAAGCTGCTATGAATATGCACATACACGTATTTGAATACATGTTTTAAATTCTATTTGGTGTAAGAATTTTCTTTTTACTTGAATGTGATGAGAAGGTATTTGAAGGTTTTGATAAAGGAGGTATGAACTAATTTGCATTTTGAAAAGTTCATGTTTGCTATGGCTAAAAAAGACAAAAGATGGAAAGTAAATAGATAGGGGCTTTGGGCATAATATAAGGGAGATACCACAGTAACTTCGACTAGGACAGTAGCAAGAATCACGGTGAAAAGTGAGAGAATTGGACAGAACTGTTTTGACGATGGCATCAACAACATTTACTGATTAAGTGAGTGAGAATATAAGGAAAATTATCTTTAAAGAATGACCCTTAAGGTTAAGGATTAAGCATTTTGATGAATGATGTTAAAAATTATTTTAAACATAGGAAAGGAATATGTTTTTAAAGGAAAATAAACAGTTCTTGCTTTGGAAATATTGAGTTTGGAAGTATTGTTAGGCAGTCCCTTGAAGTCAGACAACAAATAAGACAGTCTGGGGCACAGCAAAGACACTGTGGCAAATTTACAAATTTGGAAACCATGGGACAGATAGAATCACGTGCAATTAGTGCAGAGAAGAGCCAAACTACTTAAACACTGGGCTACTAAATCCATTAGCGGTCCGAAAGAGATTCAGGTGAAAGAGCCTTGAGGTAGGCAGAAGGTTAAAAAAAAGAAGGTACTGAAACTGGAAGCAAAATGGAAAAATACGTTCAAAATTGGGCAACAAATTCATTGGATCAAATTATAATGTAATGTGGGGACAGATAATTGACTACTGAATTGTCACAATGGAGACTAAGGCAATCCTGGTAACAGAAATTTCAGTGGCTAGGAGAAGGTTGAAAAGAGAAAAACAAATGGAGGAGAGTGTGAGTTTGGACAGCTTACTTGGCAGCTTTGCTCTAAAGGGGAGAAAATAGAAGAGGACACATGGCATTTAGAGAAGTGAGAGTGTCCTATGTAGTAGAAGAGGTAGTCCAGCATGTTTGCCTCCTGCTAGGAAGGAAGGCATAGAAAGGGAGAAACAGGATTCCCAAGTGTGTGCATATCCACATACTTGCTTGCTGGTTGGGGAGGGAAAGACAGCAGAAACAGTGTGCGATGAGATTAGAGGGTGGCCTTAAGTGAGCATGAACACAGTTCAAATTCTGCCCCAGAAACTCAACAGACTGTGCAAGTTCTCATGGAGCTGGGGTGGCAGTGTCAGTGATGAGAAAATGAAGTTCCCTCTATGAATTGCATCTACTTCCATACAAGGAATTCTAAGAAACTACAGTATCACTCACATAGGGATATAGATGCACTTGTGATCTGAGGTCACAAACTTAAAGAAAAAGAGACTTTTTTTGCTATCTATGAAAGAATGCAGTTTATTTTCCTTTTTTTAAAAATGCAGGTCCATAAATCTTTATCAGCAATCCCTGAATGTGCTATATCTAAATATTCAGAATATTTAGGGATTTAGAAAGGCAATATTGTGCATATAACATTATTTTATTAAAAAAAAATTTACAAGACGGCAAAGGAAAAGAACACTTCCTCTCCCACAAATTCATTGATAGATTATTTGAACGCTGAACAAATTCCACAAAACAACTTCTGAACGCTGGTGGAGGACACCAGCCACCCAGGAAGACAGCCCATTCTCTTCGAAAGGAGCTAGGGCAAAATATAAAAAACAAAAAGACAGACAAAGAGTTAGGGACAGAGACCCATCCTGGGAAGGAAGTCGTAAAGGAGAAGAAGTTTCCAAACAGCAGGAGACCCTCTCACCAGCCAGTCGTCTGGGAGTTTTGGAATCTCAGAAGGCAAAATAACAGGAGGGGAAAAAAAGAAAAACCCAGAGACTATGGGCCTAACTGCAACTCCCAGTGGAAAAGTAGCCCCAACGCTCGTGTCTGCCAGCAGCGAGCAGGGTCTGAACAGCGGGCTGCACGCTTAGGATAAAGAACAGGCCTGAATGCCATGAGGACAATCTGAGGGAGCTAAGGTAAGATAGCAACCCAAACTGTGGGATAGCTAGAGAGCAACAAAAAGAGAGCAAGAGACAGAGAGAACTTTTGAACAAAAATCTACAAGGCACAACCTGGCCCGCTCACACAGCAAAGGACTGAGCAAATACCAGAGAAGAGCTAGCTGGCTATGGACCGGCCCCTCCCTTCGCCAGAGGCAGAGAGGCAGGTGGGCGACAGCCCGAGCGGAAAGGCGAGGGGAGATCATGGCCCAGAGATAGCAGCCTCCACCAAAACCGTGAGCAGGCTCCCAGCTGCTAACCAAGTCTTCCTGGGATCCTGTGCAGTTGACATCTACCAAGAGGGTCGCAGTCTGGGATCAGCTCCCCAGAGGAGACACAGTACACCTGAGATGGCGCTCTTGCTGCGCACCCAGGAAACCGAGTGGCTGGGACCAGGGAGGTATAAGACAGACTGTCCACCTGGGGAGAGTGCACTCACCAAGCACCTGGTCACCTGATCTGCTGGGACCTGGGAAGGGCACAAAACGCAGGCCCAGCTGAGTCTGTGCCTTGTGGCACAACCTGAACCTGAGCGGCTGAGACCTGGGAAGTGCATGCAAACCAGGGCCCGCTTTAGACAGTTCTCCTGCAGAGCAACCTGGAGCCTGAGCAGTGTAGACCAGGAAAGCACACACGCTGTGAGTGGGGCAAACACAGTGTGGCCCAGGCACTGTGAGCACTTCCCACACGCCAGTGATATCTGTTTGCAGTGTTCTTCCCTCCCACAACACAACTGAACAAGTGAGCCTAAATAAGTGACCACCTTCACCTCCTTGTGTCAGGGAGAAATTAGACACTGAAGAGACTTGCAAACAGAGGAAGCTAAAACAAACAAAGAGGAAACTGCTCTGAAAGTGACAGGGGCACCAGATTAAAACTCTGCAGTTAGCATTGACTCCATTGGAATAGGCTTATAGACCTTGAGAAGTATAAGCTGGGACAAGGAACTAGCTAAAACTGAACTGACTCCACACTGCCCTCAACAGCTCCAGAGAAATTCCTCGATATATTTTACTATTATCATTTTTTATTTTTAAAATTTTTCTCACTTTAAGTTCTTTATTACTCCTTTAATTTTCATTTTTAAAACCTATGATTACCTTGCCCAAAAATGACCCTATTTTTAAACCAAATTATATATATATATATATATATAATAATTGTTGTGATTTTACTTTGTTTTTAAAATATTGTATTTTTGAGAGTCTAACTTCTACTCTAGATTTTTAATCTTTGCGTTTTGGTATTTGTTATCAATTTTGAATACCTTTATGAATCCAATCTTCAGACCCATTTTTACTTAGGAGTGTGATTACTGGCTTTATTGCTCTCTCTCCTTTTGACGCTCCCTTTTCTCCCCCAGTTCACCTCTATCTCTTCCCTCCCGCTTCTCTTCTCTGCTGAACTCTGTGAATCTCTCTGAGTGTTCCAGAGCACTGTGAGCACTTCCCACACGCCAGTGATATCTGTTTGCAGTGTTCTTCCCTCCCACAACACAACTGAACAAGTGAGCCTAAATAAGTGACCACCTTCACCTCCTTGTGTCAGGGAGAAATTAGACACTGAAGAGACTTGCAAACAGAGGAAGCTAAAACAAACAAAGAGGAAACTGCTCTGAAAGTGACAGGGGCACCAGATTAAAACTCTGCAGTTAGCATTGACTCCATTGGAATAGGCTTATAGACCTTGAGAAGTATAAGCTGGGACAAGGAACTAGCTAAAACTGAACTGACTCCACACTGCCCTCAACAGCTCCAGAGAAATTCCTCGATATATTTTACTATTATCATTTTTTATTTTTAAAATTTTTCTCACTTTAAGTTCTTTATTACTCCTTTAATTTTCATTTTTAAAACCTATGATTACCTTGCCCAAAAATGACCCTATTTTTAAACCAAATTATATATATATATATATATATAATAATTGTTGTGATTTTACTTTGTTTTTAAAATATTGTATTTTTGAGAGTCTAACTTCTACTCTAGATTTTTAATCTTTGCGTTTTGGTATTTGTTATCAATTTTGAATACCTTTATGAATCCAATCTTCAGACCCATTTTTACTTAGGAGTGTGATTACTGGCTTTATTGCTCTCTCTCCTTTTGACGCTCCCTTTTCTCCCCCAGTTCACCTCTATCTCTTCCCTCCCGCTTCTCTTCTCTGCTGAACTCTGTGAATCTCTCTGAGTGTTCCAGATTGTGGAGAACACTTAGGGAACTGATCACTGGTTAGATTGCTCTCTCTCCTTTTGGCTCCCCCTTCTCTCGTCCTGGCCACCTCTATGTCTTTCCTCCCTCTTCTCTTCTCTCTGGAACTCCATGAGCCTCTCTGAAGGATCCAGACTGTGGAGAGCACATAAGGAATTGATTTCTGGCTATATTGCTCTCTCCCCTTTTGACTCCCCCTCTTCTCCTCCTGCTCACCTCTATCTCCCACCTCCCTCTTCTCGTCTCCATGCAATTCTGTGAAATTCTGTGAATTTTCACTGTGGAAAATCTATTTATCATTAACCTAGATGTTTTATCATTGATACTGTATGGATGGAGAAGTCTTGAGGCTACTGTAAGAATTAGACTGAAAGCCAGAGGGAGGAGGCTTAAATCCAAAACTTGAGAATACCAGAAAACTCCTGACTCCAGGGAACATTAATTGATAAGAGCTCATCCAAAAGTCTCCATACCTACACTGAAACCAAGCTCCACACAAGAGCCAACAAGTTTCAGAGAAAGACATACTAAGCTAATTCTCTAATGCAGGAACATAACCTTGAGCATTAAAATACAGGTGGCCAAAAGTCACACCGAACCCACAGACACCTCAAAACTCACTACTAGACACTTCATTGCACTCCAGAGAGAAGATCCAGTTCCACCCACCAGTACACCTATGCAAGCTTCCCTAACCAGGAAACCTTGACAAGCCACCTGTCCAATTCCACCCACAGGGAGCTACCCTACAGTAAAGAGGAACCAAAAACTTTTAGTATACAGGAAGGCCACCTCAAACACAGCAATCTAAACAAGATGAAAAGGCAGAGAAGTATTCAGTGGGTAAAGGAACATGATAAATGTCCACCAAACCAAACAAAAGAGAAGGAGATAGGGAGTCTACCTGAAAAAGAATTCAGAATAATGATAGTAAAAATGATCCAAAATCTTGAAAACAAAATGGAGTTACAGATAAATAGTTTGGAGACACGGATTGAGAAGAGGCAAGAAAAGTTTAACAAGGACCTAGAAGAAATAAAAAAGAGTCCATCAATAATGAATAACATAATAACTGAGATCAAAAGCACTCTGGAGGGAACCAATAGTAGAATAACTGAGGCAGAAGATATGATAAGTGAGGTGGAAGATAGAATGGTGGAAATAAATGAAGCAGAGAGGAGAAAGGAAAAAAAAAAAAGAATTAAAAGAAATGAGTATAACCTCAGAGAGCTCTGGGACAATATCAAACACCCAAACATTCAAATCATAGGAGTCCCAGAAGAAGATAAAAAGAAAGGCCATGAGAAAATACTTCAGGAGATAATAGTTGAAAACTTCCCTAAAATGAGGAAGAAATAGCCACACAAGTCCAAGAAACCCAGAGAGTCCCAAACAGGATAAGCCCAAAGCGAAACACCCCAAGACACATATTAATCAAATTAACAAAGATCAAATACAAAGAACAAATATTAAGAGCAGCAAGGGAAAAACAACAAATAACACACAAGCAGATCCCCATAAGGATAACAGCTGATCTTTCAATAGAAACTCTTCAGGCCAGAAGGGAATGGCAGGACATACTTAAAGTAATGAAAGAGAAAAACCTACAACCTAGATTACTGTACTCAGCAAGGATCTCATTCAAATATGAAGGATAAATCAAAAGCTTTAAAGACAAGCAAAAGCTGAGAGAATTCAGTACCACCAAACCAGCTCTTCAACAAATACTAAGGATCTTCTCTAGACAGGAAACACAGAAAAGGTTTATAAACTCGAACCCAAAACAACAAAGTAAATGGCAATGGGATCATACTTATCAATAATTACCTTCAATGTAAATGGGCTGAATGCCCCAACCAAAAAAACAAAGACTGGCTGAATGGATACGAAAACAAGGCCTCTATACGTAATGTTTACAAGAGACCCATCTCAAAACAAGGGACACATACAGACTGAAAGTGAAGGGCTGGAAAAAGATATTTCACACAAACGGAGACCAAAATAAAGCAGGAGTAGCAATACTCACAGCAGATAAAATAGGCTTTGTAGTAAAGGCCGTGAAAAGAGACAAAGAAGGGCACTACATAATGATCAAAGCATCAACCCAAGAAGAAGATACAACAATTGTAAATATATATGCACCCAACATAGGGGCACTGCAATATGTAAGGCAAATGCTAACAAGTATGAAAGGGGAAATTAATAGTAACACAATAATATTGGGAGACTTTAACACCCCACTCACGCCTATGGATAGATCAGCTAAACAGAAAATTAGCAAGGAAACACAAACTTTAAATAATACAATGGACCAGTTAGACCTAATGGATATTTACAGGCATTTCATCCCAATACAATGAATTTCACCTTTTTCTCAGTGCACACAGAACCTTCTCCAGGATCGATCACATCCTGGGCCATAAATCTAACCTTGATAAATTCAAAAAAATCGAAATCATTCCAAGCATCTTTCTGATCACAATGCAGTAAGATCATATGTCAACTACAGGAAAAAAAAAAACTATTAAAAATACAAACATATGGAGGCTAAACAACATGTTTCTGAATAACCAACAAATCACAGAAGAAATAAAAAAGAAATAAATATATGCATAGAAGTGAATGAAAATGAAAACACAAGAACCCAAAACCTATGGGATTCAGTAAAAGCAGTGCTAAAGGGAAGGTTCACAGCAATACAAGCTTACCTCAAGAAACAGGAGAAAAATCAAATAAATAACCTAACTCTACACCTAAAGCAACTAGAAAAAGAAGAAATGAAGAAGCCCAGGGTTAGCAGAAGGAAAGAAATCACAAAAATTAGGTGAGAAATAAATGAAAAAGAAACAAAGAAGACCATAGCAAAAATTAACAAAGCTAAAAGCTGGTGTTTTGAGAAGATAAATAAAATAGACATACCATTAGCCAGACTCATGAAGAAAAAAAGAGAGAAGAATCAAAGCAACAAAATTAGAAATAAAAATGGAGAAATCACAATGGACAACACAGAAATACAAAGGATCATAACAGACTACTATCAGCAACAATATGCCAATAAA
>SJYX01018468.1:38773-72301 GCA_006410675.1 Oreotragus oreotragus
TTAAAAATAAAAATAATAACAAATTTTATTGGAGGCAGTAAGAGTATATATATATATGGTGGTAGTGAGAGGAATTCTCATGTGATCCCACTGTTTTCCTGCTCCAGTCTGGTTTCTTATTCAGAAGGTCCTCCAAACCATGTCTAGGAAGTTCTCCAGCCTGTCAACAAAGTGGAGTCAGTTCAGTCTTAAATCTTTCCTTGTTCTGTTCTGTTTTTACTTGCTTTAAAGATCTACCATTTCCTCTTAAGCACACGGTCCCAGTTTAACTGCAGAATTTCAATCTGTTTCACTTGGAACTTCCAGGATAATTCCCTCTTATTTGTTTTGGTCACGTTGGCCCATCTCTTCTTGTAAGTCTCTGTTCAATGATCTCTGCCCTGACACAAGGGGATAAAAGTGGTCACTTAGTCAGTCTCACTTGCTCAGTTGTGCTGTGAAGGAGGGACACTGCAAATGCTGCATACATTTGCAAGGTGCACTTGCCATGGCTGGACCACCTCAAGGTTACCACAGCTCCAGGAGAGCATACACCTTCCAGGGTCAAACCACTCAGGTTTCTAGTTGTGCCGCAAGAGCACAGTCCTAGGTTGGTCAAGTGTCTCCAAAGGGGAACTGGTCTTAGGCAGTTACAATCCTGGTTGATCCAAGTCATGCAGGATGCCAGGAAGATGTGGGTAGTGACTGATGCCTGGTTCACAGCATGGCACATGTGGCCTCTGTGGATGAGATTAAGCAGACACTTGCCTTCCTACTGTGGCTATTGTGTTCCTGCTTCTCTGCCTCCGGGCCTGTAGACTGCAGCTGGCTTACCCCACTTCAATATTCATTAGGGCATGCTCCATTGTTTTGAGCTCACCAGGGATTAAAATGTAGTGGTTTCCAGTTCAGTTCAGTTGCTCAGTCATGTCTGACTCCTTGTGACCCCAGGGACTGTAGCACACTAGGCTTTCCTGTACATCACCAACTCCTGGAACTTACTAAAACTCATGCCCATTGAGTCAGTGATGCCATCCAACCATCTCATCCTCTGTCATCCCCTTCTCCTCCCATGTTCAATCTTTCCCGGCATCAGGGTCTTTTCCATAAACTCAGTTCTTTGCATTAGGTGGCCAAAGTATTGGAGCTTTAGCTTCAGAGTCAGTCCTTCCAATGAATATTCAGGACTGATTTTCTTTAGGATGGACTGGTTTCATTTCCTTACTGTCCAAGAGATTCTCAAGAGTCTGCTCCAACACCACAGTTCAAAAGCATCAATTCTTCGCTGCTCAGCTTTCATCACAGTCCAACTCTCGCATCCATACATGACCACTGGAAAAACCATAGCCTTGAGTAGACAGACCTTTGTTGGCAAAGTAATGTTTCTGCTTTTCAATATGCTGTCTAGGTTGATGGTCATAACCTTTCTTCCAAGGAGTAAGCGTCTTTTAATTTCATGGCTGCAGTCACCATCTGCAGTGATTTTGGAGCCCCTAAAAATAAAGTTTGACACTGTTTCCCCATCTATTTCCATTACTCGGTTTTTAAAATGAATGCATTTGAATCAGTTCTAATGAGGTGGATGAAACTGGAATCTATTACACAGAATGAAGTAAGTCAGAAAGAAAACCAGCAATACAGTATATTAACACATATATATGGAATTTAGAAAGATGGTAACAATGACTCTATATGTGAGACAGCAAAAGAGACACAGATGTAAATAACAGACTTTTGGACTTGGTTGGGGAAGGCGAGGGTGGGATGATTTGAGAGAATAGCATTGAAACATGTATACTATCATATGTGAAATAGATCACCAGTCCAGGTTCCATGCATGAGACAGGGTGCTCAGGGCTGGTGCATTGGGATGACCCTGAGGGACGGGATGGGGAGGGAAGTGGGAGGAGGGTTCAGGATGGGGAACACATGTACATTCATGGCAAAATGTGAATGTATGGCAAAAACCACCACAATATTGTAAAGCAATTAGCCTCCAAGTAAAATAAATAAACTAATCTAAAAATTACCATGAGGGCTTTCATCAGAATGCAAAAATGAAGCATATTCATATTTCTATAGGAAAGGTGTCAATAGCCACAATATATATGTGATGAAAAGGCATAAGAAAAAACAAACAAAAAAGACACTTCATGATTCACATTTAGTTTTCATTCTGAATGGTTCTAGGTAAGTTAAGAATTATCTTTTAGTTTTTAGAGCTTTTCAGATTTCATAATTGTAAAAAGCCTTGAAAAATTAAACTTGTAGTATTTCTCTCATTCACTAGTTGCTGAAGATATCAATTGAGGCTCCAAGTACAAAAAATGTCTATAATTAACTTTATAGTTATGGAAATAGCACATACTAAATTGGAGATTACTGACATATATTAGCATAATTGCTTTGAGAAGACACAGCTGTTTATCTTTAACTCTTAAAAATGTTTTTGAGTTTTTTTTTCCTCTTAACACTACTATAAATCATGTCCAGATAAATATTTCCATACATAAAGGTTGATGAGCATGATGGTACTGGTCAAAATAGGGAAGAGAGATTAGAAATAGGTAATTTCACAAAGGTAAGCAGGATTTCCCAAGACAAAATGATTTTGGTAATTGTGTGACCAGAGCCATGGAAAACTAAATGTATAAAACTTAACCATACTCTGTATATTTCTTAAATTTAGACCAGTTCAGTTAGTTCAGCTGCTCAGTCATGTCTGACTCTTTGCACCCCCATGGACAGCAGCATAGCAGTCTTCCCTGTCCATCACCAACTGCAGGAGCTTGCTCAAACTCATGTCCATAGATGATGCCATCCAAACATCTTATCCCCTTTTGTCCCCTTTCCCTCCTGCCTTCAATCCTCCCCAGCATCAGGGTCTTTTCCAGTGAGTCAGTTCTTCCATTCAGGTGGCCAAAGTATTGGAGTTTCAGCTTCAATATCAGTCCTTCCAATGAATATTCAGGA
Organism: Oreotragus oreotragus; assembly: GCA_006410675.1. Classification (NCBI taxonomy): domain Eukaryota; kingdom Metazoa; phylum Chordata; class Mammalia; order Artiodactyla; family Bovidae; genus Oreotragus; species Oreotragus oreotragus. The sequence goes on from SJYX01018468.1 coordinate 41,726, forward strand.
CTGATTTCCTTTAGGATGGACTGGTTGGATCCCCTTGCAGTCCAAGGGACTCTCAAGAGTCTTCTTCAATAGCACCCTTCAAAAGCATCAATTCTTTGGCGCTCACCTTTTTTTATTTTCCAACTCTCACATCCATACATGACTACTGGAAAAACCATAGTTTTGACTAGACGGATCTTTGCTGGCAAAGTAATGTCTCTGCTTTTCAATATGCTGTCTAGGTTGGTCCTGGTTTTTCTTCGTAGGAGCAAGTATATTTTAATTTCATGGTTGCAATCACCATCTGCAGTGATTTTGGAGCCCCCAGAATAAAGTCTGTCGCTGTTTCCATTTTTTCCCCATCTATTTGCCATGAAATGATGGGACTGGATGCCATGATCTTCATCTTCTGAATGTTGAGCTTTAAGCCAACTTTTTCACTCTTCTCTTTCACTTTCATCAAGAGGGTCTTTAGTTCTTCACTTTCTGCCATAAGTGTGGTGTTATCTCCGTATCTGAGGTTATTGGTATTTCTCTGGGCGATCTTGATTCCAGCTTGTGCTTCATTCAGCCTGGCATTTCTCATGATGTACTCTGCATATATGTTAAATAAGCAGGGTGACAATATACAGCCTTGATGTAGTCCTTTCCCGATTTGGAACCAGCCTGTTTTTCCATATCAAGTTCTACCTGTTGTTTCTTGACCTGCATACAGGTTTCTCCCGAGGTGGGTAAGATGGTCTGGTATTCTCTTCTCTTTAAGAAGTTTCCACCTTTTTTTTTTTTTCTTAATCCACACAGTAAAGGACTTTGGCGTAGAAAATAAAGAAGTAGATGTTTTTCTGCAACTCTCTTGGTTTTGCGGTGATCCAACAGATGTTGGCAATTTGATCTCTGGTTCCTCTGCCCTTTCTAAATCCAGGTAGAACACCTGGAATTTCATGGTTCAGGTATTGTTGAAGCCTGGCTTGGAGAATTTAATAAATTTAATCCTGCCTTGGATAAATAAATTTAGATGCTGCTGCTAAGTCGCCTCAGTCGTGTCCGACTCTGTGTGACCCCATAGACGGCAGCCCACCAGGCTCCCCCGTCCCTGGGATTCTCCAGGCAAAAACACCAGAGTGGGTTGCCATTTCCTTCTCCAATGCATGAAAGTGAAAAGTGAAAGTGAAGTCCCTCAGTCATGTCCGACTCTTAGCGACTCCATAGACTGACATAGACGGCAGCCCACCAGGCTCCCCCGTCCCTGGGATTCTCCAGGCAAAAACACCAGAGTGGGTTGCCATTTCCTTCTCCAATGCATGAAAGTGAAAAGTCAAAGTGAAGCTGCTCATTCGTGCCGACTCTTAACGACCCCATGGACTGCAGCCTACCAGGCTCCTCCATTCATGGGATTTTCCAGGCAAGAGTACTGGAGTGGGGTGCCATTGCCTTCTCCATAAATTTAGATAGAAGTAGGCAAAAAAGAGAATTCAGTGAGACCATTTGTGTTAGACTGCTATTTAGTTATATAATACCATATTACAGTAAAAACATTTAAAGGTTCAAAAGATTATGGGTCTCTGAGTAATAGCTGGAAACATTAATAAATTAATTTGGGAACTCACAAGTTTTATTCTTTTTGAAGGAATTATCTTGTAAAGTGTTCACTTTAGTTAACATTAAAAACAATGAACACAAATATATAGTGATGAAACTATGATTGTTGATTTGTATCTTTTTGATAGGCTGTCATTTCCTCCCAAAGATACCTAGGTTCTATTCCCTGAAACCTGAGAATGTTATATGACAAAGGAGACTTTAGAAATGTGATTAAACTAAGCTGCTTGAGATGGAGAGATTATCTTGAATAATCTCCATCTGCTTAACTGAACATTTTCACTTTTGACCAAACTTACTTTATTATTTTACTTCATAGAATTTTTGAGTAAATTTACTGACCAAGCATACACTGGAACATTGCAGTCTCAAAAAGTTTCCTCTTTTCTTCAGTATGTCTTTCATTCGTTTGGAGACTTGATGATATTTTTCAAAAACTTTGAAAGCTTAATAAATATATTTATTACCAACTAAATCAGGAAACTTCTAATGTTTTTATGCAATTTCAACAACTGACATGTTCACTATTATGCAAAGGCTTTTCATATCCTATTTATTCGTATAGGTGCTACTCAGAAGATAGTACAACTCTGATACCTACATGGAAATTCATTTTAAATATGAACATAATGTATATTTCTTTAGTTCTATTGCATCTTTTGGTTCCCCTTCACTTGCTTTATCATATGCTTCTACTATCAGTCATTACGAGAAAAGAGAGCTTGTGTTGAAATAAGGTATATTGTGTTTCTACTTTATGAAAGAATAAAGGCAACACACTTGTATGTTTATCTCACGAAATTTTTATTTTTTAGTACTTTTGTCCTGGCCTCACATTCTCATGAGTCAATTTTAACTTAGAGTTAAAGTGCATTCTGAACTTTAGAGGCAAAAAGTTGTGATAGTTATGTAATATTAAACACCTACTTGCTAGCATAAAATTATTAAGCCAAAGTAAATACGTCCCTATCCTGTGCTAACTGTTTAAATACTAGTAAAACTATTTTGGTTCTGCATTTTCAAGTTTGATTAAATATTTGATTTATGAAAATTAAAAGCTAGTTGGCAATATTTATCATGGTTCAATAAGAGATTATATATATATATATATATGAAAATATTATAGGCAAATTGCTAATAAGTCTAAAATTTAACTATATCTATAATATAGCTAAAAGTTTATTCTTCTGTGATAAAGAACTGTGTTAAAGAACATCTTAATAAATTATTTTTTCTAGGCTACTTTGAGCCAAAGGACAATACCTGTATTTGATCACATCAGAGTTAATTAGACTGTATATATTTTTCATTAAACTAGAGTTTTCTCTCTCCTGGGAAAATGAAAGCTCTATCAGAATCTTCATCCTACAGTTTAATTCATAGTATTAAACAATCCTCAGCCATGTTTTAAACTTTTTTTGAAAATCTGGTATCAGAAGTTTTCATAAAGGAGTTTCTGTGTGAATATGTGTTCAAGACCTTGACTAACAAAGCCTCCAGTTACAAAGGAAACAAGTTACTACTGTCATTCATTCATGTATCATCTCCTGAAGTAAGATAAAGAGTTTCTAAATCCTAATAGCGTTATCAGCTCTTCTAACTTTGAGGATTTTTCTAATACAACTACCTGTTAAAATTCCAAATGGAAATCCATTTTTAGAGCCTAAGGAGACAAAGATTTTGAAGTCTTAACAAAATTGTTACATTTAACTAAAACACTCATATGGCAGTGGAAGCATGGTTCCTTTTATTGTCCATCCCTTGGAGAGCAAGGAGATCCAACCAGTCCTTCCTAAAGGAACTCAGTCCTGAATCTTTATTGGAAGGACTGAGGCTGAAGCTGACACTCCGATACTCTGGCCACCTGATGCAAAGAACTGACTCATTGGAAAAGACTCTGGGAAAGATAGAAGGCAGGAGGAGAAGGGGATGACAGAGGATGAGATGGTTGGATGGCATCACCAACTCAATGCACATCAGTTTGAGTAAGCTCCAGGAGTTGTTGATGGACAGGGAAGTTTGGCATGCTGCAGGGCCAGAGAATCACAGCATGGGGTCACAGAGAGTTGGACACAACTGAGCTCCTGAACTGAAGAGTTATTTTTCAGGAAACCAGGGTGAATATTGTTCGATCCATAAACTACAGGAAAATTATTCTAGATGAATAAATTTAGTGTTTAACTGAGAAATATAAATGGAAATATAAAGTGTTAACATATTAAGCATGGGGTCACAGAGAGTTGGACACAACTGAGCTCCTGAACTGAAGAGTTATTTTTCAGGAAACCAGGGTGAATATTGTTCGATCCATAAACTACAGGAAAATTATTCTAGATGAATAAATTTAGTGTTTAACTGAGAAATATAAATGGAAATATAAAGTGTTAACATATTTTTAGAAAACAACTTAGCAGCATGTATCTGACATCTAACAAATTTATAGTCTTTATCTCATCAATATCATATCATATGACTCTATCTTGAAGAGATCATAAACATCAAAAAAGAGTTGTAGTCAGATACATCCTCATCATTGTTGTTTACAACTGTAAAAGTGAGACATGATTCAAAAGTCTAAGCTAAAGAAATAGATCTATAAACGTCTTTTCCATTGACACTACAAAAGTTTATTGTTACAAAAATACAACTGAAAAATTATGCAGTATCACAAAAAATAGTAATAAATGAAGACTTTAAAATATGGAAACCTTAGAATATATCCTATCATTCCCACACTAAACTCAATGTTATTTTACTATATTGTTTTTCATTTCTCTCTTCCTAGTAGGGTGACCAATGATCCTAGTTTGCTAGGGACTATCAGAAGATAGTAAAGGACAGGGAAGCCTTCTGTGCTGTAATTCATGGGGTCACAAAGAGTCGGACATGACTTAGTTACTGAACAACATTAGGTTACCCAGCCTTTGAGATCTTTATTGATGAAGACAGATTCCAGTTTACTTGGAATCTTCAGTCACCCTACTTTGTAGGAATTGAGAAATATTTGACAATAAAGGAAGACCATTTTGTAAACATGGTGAAGTTAAAATATCATACATGGTTTGTTGCATTAAAATATGCATAAGAGTAATAACAAATTTTGAAAACTTGAAAGAGGTTGTGTTAAAAATAAGGAATTTTGTTACTTTTTAAAAAATTTTCTAAATGCTAAAAAAAATCATACAATGAGCTTTCATTTCACATGGGAAAAAAATACATTAAAAAGAATCTGGAATTTCGAGCAAGAATTAAGACACCAATAATTGATCAGCTAAGTAACTTGTTACAAAGAACAATTAAAATAAGGATGTCAAGCTATATTATAATTTTCTTTAAATAATTACCACATAAGAGTCTGATAATTAAATTCTAAGAGGGAAGTTCTAAATGTAGTCACTGCTTTACAATAAAATGCTTGTGATTACAATTAAAACCTATATAAAATAATTAGCTATTAAAAATCTGTTATTTTAAAATATATATACAATGCACATAAATATTTTCTAAGATGAGTTCAAAAATTGTCAGAAGAAAAAAAATTATCTCAAGAGTGGGGGAAATAGGATAAAAAGGTTTAAATTTTCAGTTATGACTAAGGTCTGAAGATATAAGTNTAAAATAATTAGCTATTAAAAATCTGTTATTTTAAAATATATATACAATGCACATAAATATTTTCTAAGATGAGTTCAAAAATTGTCAGAAGAAAAAAAATTATCTCAAGAGTGGGGGAAATAGGATAAAAAGGTTTAAATTTTCAGTTATGACTAAGGTCTGAAGATATAAGTTCAACATGTTGGCTATAGTTGATAAAGCTTTATTAATATAAGTTAATGGATGTGTTAACTAACTCAATGAAGAGAATTCTCTCACAATGTATACCTACATCAAATCACCATGACATACACTTTAAGTATCTTACAGTTTTATTTACCAATTACATTCAATAAATTTAAATTTTAAAAGAAAGAAATCAATGCATACATTGACTCAATCATTTTAATATTATTGAGTACATGTTGTTATATTATATCAATAAATATAAATCTGTAAATAACTTAAGCTTATTTTAACAATAATACTGAAAATGTTTTCTAGAAACATGGCAAAGAAAATTAAATTTCTCTCTCCTGAATTTTTCATCACACACATTTCATACTACACTGCAATTAACTTAAACTGCACACATGTGGAAACCTAACTTCCTTAAAGTAAAGACCCTCTGGTCGCAGTGGTCTCAATTAAATTTCAAAGCACTCATGCTTTAATTTGAAAAGAAAGGGAAATACAGAAATAACATGTTCAGACTTTCTATGATATAGAGAATATGGCTCTTTTTCCCATAAAATGGATGAAAACAGTTCAAAATACAATTAAGCAATATTTTTACCAATGACATAAAATCAAGGCATGATTGTTATAATTACTAATGTTTTAATGCAATAAATCATCCTAGTTCATTGATTTCATTTCAGGAAATTAAAAAGTAACTTCAAGTGTTGCACAGCTCCATTAATTTCAAGGGAGTAAGAGCTAGAGTATTAGACTGGGAGGGATTAGGGGCAGGAGAAAAAGGGGACGACAGAGGATGAGATGGCTGGATGGCATCACTGACTCGACGGACGTGAGTCTGAGTGAACTCCGGGAGTTGATGATGAACTCCATGCCAGGGAGTCCTGGCGTGCTGCGATTCATGGGGTCGCAAAGAGTCAGACACGACTGAGTGACTGAACTGAACTGAGCTGATGATCTGTCTGCCCAAAGAATCCACCTAACCATAGGGATAGATTCAGGATGTGACTCAAGTTGATCAAATTTTTTCCAAATATATGAATCTGAGGGCAAATAAAGCCATAGCTGCTACAAGCCATCAGGACAAAGGAAGGGAGGTCTAGTGATATGGTTTCACAAACGTTTCCTAGGGATTACCATACTCTGTGAGCAATAAATAATTCCATTATTCTGTTCTTCTGCTTTTCTTTTCTCTCTCTCTCTCTCTTTTGAGCCAAAGCTAGATTTCCTGATATCTGTCAACAGAAAGAGTCTTAACTGCTCTGCTAATATCACATGACTAGTAAGTTACAGAGCTGAAATTTTGAACACCTGTCTTTTGCTTTTGGAGCCTACAAGATTATTTCAACCCCATAATGTTATGGAAAAAGAAACTGACAGCCAGAGTGACAAAATGTTTCCCCAAAACCATGGACTCTTCAAAGAGAGGTTAGACCACTGCCTTCATTCTGATGGCTGAATCACAATTCATAATCTCTCCAACTTCCCTCAGCCACCTGAGGTTTAAAAGTGTGTTACATATAACAACTTCTCCCACAAAGCTGTTTCTTCTAAACAATGTCAGGATAAAATAATATGTCTCTTTGCTTTTTATGAGTGAATATTTTATAATTTTAAGGATCTCTTCACTAAGGTTTAGGACCTCACTGGAAGCTCCTTCTAACTCCCAACCCATCACAAGTAATTTTGTCATAGGGTTACACAGTCATAGGGAGAGTCTTTGGATCAAAGCCCAGGTCTTCCCGCTCCTGTATTTTACTCTTCTGACAATACCAAATTTTCATCTAACACATAGATTTTTATTAACCCCCTTACTTGGGGGATAATGATTCTTAACACACGAACTCTTTCACTGCTTTGATAGACAATGGTTTTGCTGTGATACTGTTAAGCCTAAATGTTGCTGCACAACTTGTGCTGTGTCATACAGACATCCCATTATGCAAGGCATAGCATCTAAAAGAACATAGAAATATCATTTCGAAGGGATACAATATCAAACACAATGTGGCTAGTTTATAATTATCAAGACAGTAGTACTAGCTAAGATATGATGGATAAGCATGTTTTAAAATTCAGATTTTTAGCAGCATGGCTCTCTGTTAAACAGTTATCTGTTGTAAGAAAATCCTCTGGAGAGAATAATCTGTTCACTGACCATCTTTCTGGTAAGAATGCAAGGCACAGGAGCAGAAATTGTCAACTAGAGAAGGAAAATCCATTTGCTGCCAGCTTGACACTCATAGAGATGCATATAGACTTTCATATTGGCTGTATTACATTAGACCTACTCTGATGAGTGGACAAAAGTCATAATGGCCTCTTGTAAGTACATTACCATTTCTGGCCTTGAAAATATCTTAGAGAAAGGTAATTTACTAGATGGAACCAGAGTGATCTAAAAGAGTCTAGGAGTTCCTGGCTTCTCATTCCCCATATCCAACTTGTAGGATGAGGACCTTTATTTCATCAATCTCCAGACAACTTAGAGAATGTCCAATGCAGTGGAAATGCACACTGCAATGTAAGGTTAACTTTCTTCTCTAGGTGTCAAAACCAGACTCAGATTTGAGCTTCATGGTTTTTTGTGATATTATGACATGATAGAATACATGAAAGAAATGACTGAATATATCTTTTAATAGCAAACATTGAAGTAAGATTAATGTTTCTGAGTGACAAAGTCAATGCTATTACAGTTTAATATAATTAAACTTTTAAGAACAATAAAGATGTTATTATATAGAACATCAAAGACATCAGTTGGCCATTAAGTTTTCCAAACCAAGAAATCTGACAGAAGAAATGCCAGAATTATTCATTATCCAAATATTTTTTGCATATTGATAGCACTGTGCCCAGAAATCCAAAAGAGGAAAAAAGCTAGAATTGTTCATTATATAGAAGTATCTTTGCATATTGTAGCATATAGCCGAATAATTTTCAGGTGATACAAATTATACCAAATATCATATATCACTGAGAGTAACAAGCAGTTTAATATATTAAACTTTTACTAGTATTACACATAACTGTACATTGCTATGTGCATGTGTGCTCAGTTGCTTCAGTCATTTCCGACTTTTTGTGACCCTGTGGACTATCGCCCACCAGGCTCTTCTCTCTCCATGGGATTCTCCAGGCAAGAATACTGGAGTGGGTTGCCATGCCCTCCTCCAGGGGATCTTCCTGACCCAGGGATCAAATTCAAGTCTCCTGCGTCTCCTGCTTTGCAGGCAGCTTCTTTACTGCTGAGCAACTGGGGAAGCTCGTATATTATTATATTATATAAATTTTGTTATTATNCCAGGCAAGAATACTGGAGTGGGTTGCCATGCCCTCCTCCAGGGGATCTTCCTGACCCAGGGATCAAATTCAAGTCTCCTGCGTCTCCTGCTTTGCAGGCAGCTTCTTTACTGCTGAGCAACTGGGGAAGCTCGTATATTATTATATTATATAAATTTTGTTATTATATAAATCTTGCTTACACAAGATCCTGCCTTATTACTTCTGTTAAAATCACTTCTCTGACTTTAGATAAATACATTTTAAATACTTGGAAGTCAGCTATTCTCACAATGATGTGGTCTGAATTTCAAAAAATAAGTAAAAACACACATAGGTATTTTGTTTGTACACATATGAAAGGAGAGAGGTGGAAAAGGTAAACAGATAGGAGGAAGAGTTTTCTCTCCCTATGAAGAAGAACAATTTGCTCACCTCTATTGATATAAAGAGTTTGCTCACATTGGGCAGAACAGGAGCTCTCTAGTCCACAGAAGTGGTGCCCAGACCTGAGTGCTGAGATGCTATGCTTGACTGCAGTTTCTATGAGGAAACTATGGAGGAGGTACAAGGGCCATTCCAGGGTTTTTCGTTCCGCCAGGGCCAGTTGTGTCTGGATAATGTTTTACGACTGACTTTCTGGGAGAAAAAGCTTGTCTGTGGCATGTGCCAGTTTCTACTATATAAATACTCCCACCAAGGCTGGCTGTCAGTCTGAACTCAGCAACAGTAGAGCTGGGAGAATGCACTCCCAAGCCTTCATGAACTGCTTGCTCCAGCACACGTTGCCAGGGCCTATTTGGTGGATTCTCACCACAGAACTTGGCTGCAACCAGGGGACATACCAAAACGGCTTCATTGGCACCAGTGTGAAAGATTATGTGCCATTTGGCCTTACAACACAGCCTTTAATCATCTTGAGTCATTAATCGATTTTGGGTCCCAGTCCCATATGTTATATTTTTCGAAGATCAAATGAGAGCTGGCACTTCCAACAAAATATCAAAATTACAAATAATGATAATTTAAAGTGCAAAACATAGTTTGCATTCTTCTCAAGCATTATTATATAATAACATCACTGAATTTATTAAACAAAGTGGATTTAAGATTAAAAATCCGTTTATCTAGCTAGCTATACCTTCCTTTGTGATTCATTACCGGCCAGGTTTCAGTTTGCTTTCTTTTCATTCTCTTTGTGCATCTACTCTAATTTCCATATTTTAAACACAATTCTAAATTGTTTTCCGTGGTCTTTAAACTGAAAACAGTATGTCTTCAACTATATTCAAGTTTTAAGTACAAACTCATCATATCCTCAGACATTAGAGAAAGAGCAGAGATTTCCTTCTACCAGCCCCTAAAGTTACATGTTGATTGAACAATCAAATCAGTTAAATTCCCTAATGTTTATAGCTTAAAGATCCTTACTGGGGCTACCTTGGGAAAATTAGGAGTGTATCTTCCTTTTGAAACAAGAAAACCTACATTTACTTCACAACATACTTAAATCATAACAAAAATATGATTACAAGTTCTTGCATATTTTATAAACTACTTTATATCTAGGATCTAGTAGAAAGTCTACCTAGCTTACAGTGGATGGTCAAGAAATATTTGTTGAATAAATGAATTAATTCTGGCTTCTATGATCTTTGCAGTTGTCAAAATTTCACAGAATAATCAATGAACTGAGACCCATGGGCCAACAATTAGACAATCATTTTCTGAAAAGCCTAATCATTATTTTCCAAATTGTCAACGTGAAGAATGTACTCTAGAGACTATTATATATGATTCAGACTGAAATGGGATATTTGAGAAGTATTTTTCTCAATCTATAAGAGCTCAGGAGAAATGTGGGGCCAGAGATGGAGCTCAAAGGTGACTTTAACTGATATTGGGTAAGAAAAAATAAAGACATGGGCATAATATTAAAAATAAATAGGCAGTAGGATAAATAGGGAGACTGAGATTGACATACATACACTGCTATGTATAAAACAGATAACTGAGAACCTACTGTATAGCACAAGGGGAAAACAGAAGGTACAGTCTGTTTGTGGGACATATATTACGTTAAAAATGCACTCCAATATACATTGTGTGAGTGCATAGTTATTAATTCAAGTCCAACTCTTTGTGACCCCATGGACAATGGCCTACCAGGGTGTGACAAATGGTGTTTGATTCCACTTATACAAGATTAGTCAAATTCATAGATTAGAAAGTACATTGTTAGATGCCAAAGGCTGGAGGGGTAGAGGAAGTGAGGAGGGGGAATGGGAAGTTAGTGTTTAATGGGGACAGAGTTTCAGTTTATGAAGTTGAAAATTTGGGAGATGGATGATTGTGAGAGTTATACAATAGTGTGAATACACTTAGTGCCACTGAACTATACAGTTAAACATGGCTCAAATAATATGTTTTATATTATGTGAATTTTACCATAATAAAAAAAATTTTAACGCATTGCATTCTCAATAGGCAATGTAGTTTTGTAATAGAAATCTTAAAACCATGGAGTAAGTCCATACAGACTAAGAAACAGAGGTGAGTAGGGATGAGCACATACACAAATGTCACAACTATAAATACAACTGTAGTTACAATGCTCTGTTTTCTGAGAAAAGCCTAACGAACTTTATATAAATTGTCTCAGGTAATTCTTTCCTTTCCAAGATGCAAAATCAAGTAGATTCAAAGATTAAAAAAGAGATAAAAAAAACAAAAAACAGTTACTCTCAAGAAATCTAGACAATCACCTAAAAAAAATCTATTCCAAGCTTAAAGCACTATAACTCAATGGCTACACCAATGTTGCATTTAATTTTTCAAACTGAGCATATTGATTATTCTATCTGATATGCTACAGAGTGAAGCCAGTAGGCCTTACTCGAAAGGTAGGTGCAATGGAAAGTGACAAGAGTTTTATTACTGCTAGAAGGTACCTAGTGAAGCTCTGGAAAAAATTGCAGATTTCCAACGCCAAAAGGTCATAAAAATTTATGAGATACAACAGAGGAGAAAAGGCACACAGCAGCAGGAAAGGTGATCCATTTTGAAAGCGGTCTCAAAATAAGTTTAATGATCTTCAAGTCTGTGACATTTCATTATTACCTACTGGTGAATACAGGAGATAGGTAGAAAGCATTTATTGCTCACTACCACAAAAGTCACCATTTTGCATGTAAAATCAGAAGCAGTCATGTGTAAGCATGTATGATCCAGGCTTAAATAAAAAATTTGACAATAAATATTAGTTTCACTAATGTGCATTAATTATTCCTCATTATACAGAAATAGCAAAATATAGTTGTAAAATGCAATACTAAAAATGAGAAAAAATAGAAGAGATAGACAATTTCATTTTATGACTATAATACCACAAAGCAAATAAATTCCAGACACTACTGCTAAATCATAAAAAAAAAATATGTTTAGTTGTCATATGAAGAATCAACATATTTGGGCCCCAAGTGGTCACAGTAGGACTGTCACATTAGTTGCGCATCTAGAAACGATGAGAAGGTATGGCAAACGATTATGAGGCTGTCATGAGGCAATGTTTATCATTCACTCTCAGAGGTATCACTGGAATGTTGTTAAGTCATTCTGTAGCTAACAGTTGTACCATTCACAAAAGTGGCTCAGAAAAGTTCCATATTTACCTTAGGAGAGAGGCTTATCCTTTGATAAATTATACAAATGTAAAAATACTTGGTCTGATGAGTAATCAGTTCTTTAAGCTTGGTTTATTCTCTTCTCCCTAAGACGGGGAAGGCAATGGCACCCCACCCCAGTACTCTTGCCTGGAAAATCCCATGGACGGAGGAGCCTGGTGGGCTGCAGTCCATGGGGTCGCTAACAGTCGGACAGACTGAGTGACTTCACTTTCACTTTTCACTTCCATGCATTGGAGAAGGAAATGGCAACCCACTCCAGTGTTCTTGCCTGGAGAATCCCAGGGACGGGGGAGCCTGGTGGGCTGCCGTCTATGGGGTCACACAGAGTCGGACACGACTGAAGTGACTTAGCAGCAGCAGCAGCAGCAGGCTCCGCTGTCCATTGGATTTTCCAGGCAAGAATACTGGAGTGGCTTGCCATTTCCTTCTCCAGGGGATCTTCTNTAAGAAAGTCCAACTTATGTGCTGTCTCTTATACACATCTAGAATGTGTATAAGAGACAGCCTAAGACAAGTTTGTACAGGAAGGCAGTCATCCTAACTGGGCATTCCAGCTGACTAGAGAACACCTTACTACTGCTGATGTAACCCCTGTTACCTTGACAGAAGGGTTTGGTATAGAATATTGGAAGAGTACAATTTTACATTTTAACAAAGACCCTCAAAGACATACGTACCCTCTAATATAAAGGTTTTTGTTTGTTTTAAGAGTGAGTTTTTAAATGTCATATAGATTTGATTTCTAACTTTTGGGTGTTTTTACTCAGACCTAAATTACTTGCAGGTGCATCTCTCATTTTCCTGATACATTTTGGCAGTTTTTAATTACGTTTTATTCATTAATTATACCTTTGCCAAGCTCTAAAATTCCTTTCAAGAATTCCAGATCCACAAATGTAATGCACATCCAAGAAAAGCATTCCTTCTGCTTTATAACTGTTGCATACCCTATACTTTGCAACATTCTTTAATTGTGTTTACTGCTCGTAAATAAAACCAACCTGAGCAATTAGAACCTTATTATATTTAGCCTTTGGGGGGTTAGACAGCATTAATTATTTGCATGGAGATGCTTTTCTTAATTTCTATAGTGTAGATTCATAAGTTAATGATATCTAATTTACACCACATTTATTCCAGTTCTTGATTTCATGTTTTTTGTTAGTTCAACAGCCAACTATATTGGTTTATCTAAGATTCCCAAATACAGCATGTAGCAATTTTTAATTTTTTCTTTTGCCTAGAGTCTTGATAACTTGTATATTTCTGGGAAAAAAAAAAAGTTTCTCATCTTTTCAAATGTATCAGTTAATTTCAGTCACTCAGTCGTGTTCGACTCTTTGCTACCCCATGGACTGCAGCATGCCAGGCTTCCCTGTCCATCAACAACTCCCGGAGCTTGCTCAAACTTATGTTCATCGAGTTGGTGATCCCATCCAATCATCTCATCCTCTCTTGTCCCTTTCTCCTCCTGCCTTCAATCTTTCCCAGCATCAGGGTCTTTTCCAATGAGTCAGTTCTTCCCATCAGATGACCAAAGTACTGGAGCTTTAGCTTCAGAATTAGTTGTTCCAATGAATATTCAGGATTGATTTCTTCTAAGATGGACTGGTTGGATCTCCTTGTAGTCCAAGAGACTCTCNTCTCCTCCTGCCTTCAATCTTTCCCAGCATCAGGGTCTTTTCCAATGAGTCAGTTCTTCCCATCAGATGACCAAAGTACTGGAGCTTTAGCTTCAGAATTAGTTGTTCCAATGAATATTCAGGATTGATTTCTTCTAAGATGGACTGGTTGGATCTCCTTGTAGTCCAAGAGACTCTCAAGAATCTTCAACACCACAGTTCAAAAGCATCAATTCTTCAGCGCTCAGCTTTCTTAATGGTCCAACTCGCACATCCATACACGAATACTGGAAACATCATAGCTTTGACTAGATGGACCTTTGTCAGCAAAGTAATGTCTCTGCTTCTTAATATGCTGTCTAGGCTGGTCATAGCTTTTCTTTCAAGGAGCAAGTATCTTTTAATTTCATGGCCTCAGTAACAATCTGCAGTGATTTTGGAGCCCAAGAAAATTAAGTCTGTTACTGTTTCCATTGTTTCCCCGTCTGTTTGCCTTGAAGTGATGGGACTAGATGCCATGAGCTTAGTTTTTTGAATGTTGAGTTTTAAGCCAGCTTTTTCACTTTCATGAGTCTAAGAGTATTGAAAGATTCTGATCTTTACATTTACAGCTGTGGTTTTCCCCTACTCTTTGTGTGACATGGGCTCATTGCTTAACATTCATGAGTCTTAGATATTTTTAAATCATAAAAGATAAGTAACAAATACTCAGATTTGAAAGTTGTTATCAGTGATAGGAAAAATATTTAAAATCTTAGCATAATTCTGGCACAGAATAAGACAGTCAATACGGTTTTCATTATCATTACCTTTTTTCTTCATGATAGTAATTTTATTTCAGTATTCCTTAATTTTTGCTGCAATAATTTGGATAGCAATGTACTTAGACTTATATTTTTGAAAGTTTTTGCTCTCTTTTTTTTTTTGGTATATCTACAGAAAGTGATGAAAACAATGTGTAATTTTAGTATTCATAATCAAACCCATTTCTAGGACTGTCATCTATTATTATTTCAGTTAAGTCACAGATACTTACATACACTCTGAGTCTGTACTACAATTGGCCATCATTTACTTTAGTTTTATTTTGTCATTTCAAATTATCATAATTTGGAGTGTAATATTTGCAATTTGAGTCTATTAGCTCTTGAGATTTACTATTTCTGACATGATAATATAACAGATCAAATATTAACATCATTTCTACTTAAGCTTTGGATATATATATATCTTTGCTAAGCATCATTAACAAGGTTACTTTTGAAAATATTAAAGTATAAACAGCCTATTTCTACTTTCAAGTGTTTACTATCAAGTATCTATTTTGGTTGGTCACTGTGCAAGTATTTTTCCAAAGCTGAAAAAGTACTACATTCTCTCTTTACAGGGATATTTCAGTAAATTTCTGTCATCTAGGCTTTTGTCTTTCAATTTCTGATGCCTATTTTTTAATAAAGTAAAACTTTTTCATAAACACAGCTGTAATCTTGAAACGTGTATGTTCTACATTTCTTCAAAATTAGCTGAATAAAACATACACAGATGGCTTATTTTGTTTTAGTTTAATTGATAAAACATAATATTATTCAGTACAAAGACGTAGCACCTGCAAGTCATAAGTGTTTGTCACCAAAATAAATTATGATGAATTGTGGAAAGATTCAGGCTCAAAAGTTATCAGGTTCATATTATGGTACTCGTGAAGCAGATGCTGACACTGGTGTGTAAATTATCTGGGATCAGAAAATGGCCACCTTATATTAAAATTAGCTCTGATGTGAGATCAAAAATTGAGACCAAAGCAGCTGGTTGATAATATTAAAAAGACATTACACACTAAATATACATTAACTTCTACAGCTCACATCCATCCAATATTTTAAATTGGAATTTGAAACCCTTAAGAAAGTCCAACTTATGTGTTAGGCCATCACAGTGAAGTTGTCACAATATGATTCATAAAGACTGCATTATCCTCATGTCCCTCTCATTCTCCTTTGTGTGACACTTTACATGTATATAATATATACAAATGCTCATATGTCAATATATACATATATTTCACAGATATACATATATGCTTTTATACACATAAAATAGCTATGAGAATTTGATATGTACTTTAAGCTAATTGTTTACAAATTGATGTTAGGCTAAATGTTATATCTAATAAT
The DNA here is from genome assembly GCA_006410675.1 of Oreotragus oreotragus. Taxonomy (NCBI): domain Eukaryota; kingdom Metazoa; phylum Chordata; class Mammalia; order Artiodactyla; family Bovidae; genus Oreotragus; species Oreotragus oreotragus. The sequence goes on from SJYX01018468.1 coordinate 57,863, forward strand.
GTTATTATTCAGGTAAATGTAAAATTGTGCACACATGCATAATAGGTGTTAATTATGAAGCTACTCCTTTTCTTATATTGGTTATAGCTTTTCTCTATAAACAGTTTTACAGCTTTCAAGTAGAGTGAATGCCTATAGGCTCTTTGTGACATTTTACTCATTACACCACTGTTTGATTTATCATATTATTGCTACAATTTATCATTTTACTTTTCCATACCTTCCAGAGATTTTGACAACATCTAGAATAAGGAGCATGACTAAGCCATTACGTAAGACAATTATTTTATTTCTGGTGTTATTTAAAATTGGATTATTTAAAAGAGGAAGGTCAGGTGGTCTGGTATTTCCATCTCTTTAGGAATTTTTCACAGTTTGTTGTGATCCACACAGTCAAAGGCTTTGGCATAATCTTAAGCAGAAATAGATGTTTTTCTGGAACTCTCTCGCTTTTTTGATGGTCCAGCGGATGTTGACAGTTTGATTTCTGTTTCCTCTGCCCTTTCTAAATAAAGCTTAAACATCTGGAAGTTCATGGTTCACATAATGTTGAAGCCTAGCTTGGAGAATTTTGAGCATTATTTTACTAGCATGTGAGATGAGTGCAATTCTGCGGTAGTTTGAGCATTCTTTGGGATTGCTTTTCTTTGGGATTTGAATGAAAACTGACCTTTACCAGTCCTGAGGCCACTTTTGATTTTTCCAAATTTGGTGGCATATTGAGTGCAGCACTTTCACAGCATCATCTTATAGAATTTGAAATAGCTCAACTGGATAGCTCAACAAAGCTGACCCAACCAGCTTTGTTTGTAGTGATGCAAGATCCACTTGACTTCACATTTCAGGATGTCTGGTTTTAGGTGAGTGATCGCACCATCATAATTATCTACATCTTAAAGATCTTTTTTATATAATTCTTTTGTTTATGTTTGCCATCTCTTCTTAATATCTGCTGCTTCTGTTAGATCTATAACATTTCTGTCCTTTATTGTGCTCATCTTTGCAGGAAATGTTCCCTTGGTATCTCTAGTTTTCCTTTTTTTTAAAATTTCTAGTTTTCTTGAAGAGATCTCTATTCTTTCCCATTCTATTGTTTTCCTCTATTTCTTTGCATTGCTTACTGAGGAAGGCTTACTTATCTCTCCTTGCAATTATTTGGAACTCTGCATTCAAATGAGTATAACTTTCTTTTTCTCCTTTGCCTTTTGCTTCTCTTCTTTTCACAGCTATTTATAAGGCCTCCTCAGACAACCATTTGCTTTTTCGAATTTCTTTTTATGAAGATGGTCTTGATCAACGATTCCTATACAATGTCATGAATGTCTGTCCACAGTTCTTCAGGCACTCTGTCTATCAATCTAATCCCTTGAATCTATTTGTCACTTCCACTGTATAATCATAAGGGATTTGATTTAGGTCACACCTGAATGGTCTAGTGGTTTCCTCTACTTTCTTCAATTTAAGTCTGAATTTGGCAATAAGGAGTTCATGATCTGAGCCACAGTCAGCTCCTGGTCATTTTTTTTTTTTGCTCACTGTATAGAGCTTCTCCATCTTTGGCTGCAAAGAATATAATCAATCTGATTTCAGTATTGACCATCTGGTGATGTCCATGTGTAGAGTCTTCTCTTGTGTTTTTGGAAGAGAGTGGTTGCCATGACTAGTGCATTCTCTTGGCAAAACTCTGTTAGCCTTTGACCTGCTTTGTTTTATACTTCAAGGACAAATTTGCCTATCGCTCCAGGTATCTGTTAACTTCCTACTTTTACATTCCATTCCCCATATAAAGAAAAGGACATCTTTTATTGGGTGTTAGTGCTCGAAGGTCTTACAGATTTTCATAGAACCATTCAACTTCAGCTTTTTCAGCATTACTAGTAGGGGCACAGACTTGGATTATTCTGATATTGAATGGTTTGCCTTGTAAACAAACAGAGATCATTCTGTCATTTTTGAGATTGCATCCAAGTACTGCATTTCAGACTCTTTTGTTGACCATGATGGCTACTCCATTTCTTCTGAGGGATTCTTGCCCACAGTAGTAGATATAATGGTCATCTGAGTTAAATTCACCCATTCCAGTCCATTTTAGTTCACTGATTCCTAAAATGTCGACATTCACTCTTGCCATCTCCTGTTCGATGACTTCCAGTTTGCCTTGATTAATGGATTTAACATTCCAGGTTCCTATGCAATATTGCTCTTTTAAAGCATTGGACTTTACTTCCATCACCAGTCACATCCACACCCGGGTGTTGCTTTTGCTTTGGCTCCATCTCTTCATTCTTTCTGGAGTTATTTCTCCACTGATCTCCAGTAGCATATTGGGCACCTACTGACCTGTGCGGTTCATTTTCCAGTGTCTTGTCTTTCTGCCTTTTCATTCTGTTCATGGGGTTCTCAAGGCGGGAATACTGGCGTGGTTTGCCGTTCCCTTCTCCAGGGGACCACACTGTCTTCTCTACCATGGCTGGTCCTTCTTGGGTGGCCCTACACAGTACGGCTCATAGCTTCACTGAGTTAGACAAGGCTGTGGTCCATATGATCAGGTTGGTTGGTTTTCTGTGATTGTGGTTTTCAGTCTGTCTGCCTTCTGATCAAGATGGATAAGAGGCTTATGGAAGTTTCCTGATGGTGAGAGACTACTGACTGGGAAACTGGGTCTTTTTCTGATGGGCGGGGCCATGGTCAGTAAATCTTTAATCCAATTTTCTGTTGATGAGCAGGGCTGTGTTCCCTCTCTGTGGTTGACCTGAGGTCAAACTATGGTGGAGGTAATGAAGATAATGGCTACCTCCTTCAAAATGTCCTGTGCACACACTGCTGCATTCAATGCCCCCGTCCCTGCTGCAGGCCATCTCTGACCCGCACTTCTGCGCAGACTCCTGGACACTCACAGGCAAGTCTGGGTCAGTCTCCTGTGGGGTCAGTACTCCTTTCTCCTGGGTCTTGGTGCATACAGTGTTCTGTATGTGCCCTCCAAGAGTCTGTTTCCCAGTCCTGTGTAAGCTCTGGTGGCACTATGGTGGGGTTAATGGCGACTCCTCCAAGTGGGCTTATGCCATACCCAACTCGGCTGCACCCAGAGCCCTGGCCCCTGTGGCAGTCCATTGCTGACCTGTATCTCCACAGGAGACACTCAGACACAGTTCTGCCCCAGTCTCTGTGGGGTCTCTGGGTCCTGGTGCACACAAGGTATGTTTGGCCCCTCTGAGTGTCTCTGGCCGGTATGGGGTTTGATCTAAACGTGATATCACCCTACCTACCATCTTTCTGGGGCGTCTCCTTTGCCCTTGGACATGGGTTATCTTCTCAAAGTCACTCCAGTGCCACACAGCCGCTGCTCCAGCGCCTGCTGTCTTGCTGGGGCTTCTCTGACCTTGGACGTGGGGTATCTCCTCACAGCCACTCTAGCCCCGCTGCTGCCACACCACCGCTTACCACCTTGCTGGGCTTCTATGCCCTTGGATGTGGGGTATTTTGTAGGTGAAAAAACTAAGACTCTAAAAGATTATATCTTGTCAAATGTCACATATTGAATTAGAAGATAACTCCAGTCTACCTCATCCCCAGTCCTTACTCCCTTGTTCATCCAGTTTTGATTTCTGAAAGGCCATAAAGCCTCTCTTATCCTTGACACAAACAGAACGAACTCCAGTGAAAAAGCCTTCCTACACTTCCTACTAAATTAAGATAAATTACAATATCTCAGAGATTCAGATCCCTCATTTATAATATATAAAAATACTCTCTTTTCAGAACCAGGAGATCTGGGACACAATCAGTGATTAATGTTAACTAAATGAGTCATTTTTAAATAGACATGAAAATATCTTTGCAAAGCTTCCATTCTTTGTAGAGTCTATTTTGAAACTTTCTTTAATTAACTCATTTAAGGGCATACATTATTTTATGATTAACTCCTGGAAAATCTCAGGTTCAAGGGCTTGATTCATGACAAAGCAAACACACACACACACAAAAGGAAGAGGAGGAAGGTAGTAAAAATTAGAATCCAATCCTACACAAAGTTTCTGTCAATTCACCAAGTGCCTCAAATCTTCTAAGAACTTGTACTTACTCAGACTCAAGCTTGTAAGCCTCACAAAACTTAAAGAGTTTTAAGTTGCACTTACACTCTTGAATGGAGAAGGGAATGGCAACCCACTCCAGTATTCTTGCCTGGAGAATTCCATGGTCAGAGGATTACGGTGGGCTATAGTCCATAGTCACAAAGAGTTAGATATGACTGAATGACTAACACTAATGTTAATTTATACAATCTTAGCACAATTACGAAAACTGGGAAGTTAACATTGGCACACTACTATTAACCAGTGATGTGCTGCTAAAGCAGTCTTCCAGGAACTGGAGGAGGGAAGTCCTAATTTTTACCACTTGCCAAAGTCTTTGTGTTCCTACTTCCACCATGACTTTTTTAAACCTACTAAGTTTCTTTGGAAGAAAAGTTATGACCAACCTAGATAGCATACTGAAAAGGAGAGACATGACTTTGCCAACAAAGGTTTGTCTAGTAAAAGATATGGTTTTTCCAGTGGTCATGTATGGATGTGAGAGTTGTACTGTGAAGAAAGCCGAGCACCAAAGAATTGATGCTTTTGAACTGTGGTGTTGGAGAAGAGTCTTGAGAGTCCCTTGGACTGCAAGGAGATCCAACCAGTCCATTCTGAAGGAGATCAGCCCTGGGATTTCTTTGGAGGGAATGATGTTAAAGCTGAAACTCCAGTACTTTGGCCACCTTATGCGAAGAGTTGACTCATTGGAAAAGACTCTGATGCTGGGAGGGATTGGGGGCAGGAGGAGAAGGGGACAACAGAGGATGAGATGGCTGGATGGCATCACTGACTCAACAGACGTGAGTCTGAATGTACTCCTGGAGTTGGTGATGGACAGGGAGGCCTGGTGTGCTGTGATTCATGGGGTCGCAAAGAGTTGGACACGACTGAACAACTGAACTGAACTGAACAAAATTTTCCTACACATGAAGTTACACAGTATCAGTTCCCATTGGTGGTTCAAGTCAGTCTCAGCATACCACTGCTATTATGTAAACTACAGAACTTTTTGAATTTCTTCTAGTTTTCACCAACTATCCTTTCTCTGTTCCAGGATCCATGACAACCCTTCAGTCTCCCCTTTACTTTTATGATCCTGATACTTGATAAGTAGTGGTCAGCTGTTTCTTGGAGTCTAACTCAATTTTTTTTTTTCTCACAATTAGGTTGATGTTATGCAGTTTTTGGTAAGAAAATACCAGAGAAATGATGCTGTGTTCCCAAGCTAAATAATATGAGCATGTTTTATTACTAATGGTATTAATCTCAACCAACTGCTTGACAGGTTTCTTCACTGCTATTCTCCTTTTCTACCTGACAAATATGTGAAGGGTGGATATTTTGAGATTCTACTAGTTATTTTTATATCCCCTTTCTCCTCAAATGTTTGACCACTAACATCAGCATCCATTAGTAGATCTTTCCTGCAACAATTGTTACAGTGGTATATGCTAGAATACTAGTTCACTTTTATACTTTCTTTAACATTTATTTCAACTATGCCTTTTTAACACTAAAATCTTTCTCTGGCTAGTGTCTATACAGATATATTAAGTACAAATGAGATAAGCCTTGCTCTCTATTGAAACTCATACTGGCCAATTAGTTTCTGTGTTTTAGAAGAGCACACTAAAACTAGAGTAGGAAGAGTAGGAAGACTTTTTCACTAGACCTCTGTTTGTGTCAAGGATAAGAGAGGTTTGGTGGCCTTTCGGAAATCAAAACTGGATGAACACAGGAGCAAGGACTGGGGATGAGGTAGACTCGAGTTACCTTCTAACTCAATGTGTGACTTTTGACAAGATATAATCTTGTTGAGTCTCAGTTTTTTCACCTACAAAATATGAAACTTTAATTAGATGCTCTATAAGGTCTCTTTCCAGTCAATAAAAAAATTGTGAACATTTTTTTCAAAATGGGCCAAAATTTTGTGTGATAACTTACTCTCACAATAAGCCAGTTTAAATCATATATACAAACATAATCCATTTCTTTCATATGCACATGTTTTTCTTTCTGAATCATTGGAAACTTATATTGATCTTCTACTGTATTGTCTGTCTGCCATCATAACACCATTAATAAATTGACTATTTGCTGTCTATCTGGTTAACTGCTGTATCTCAATACCCAGAAAGACAGGCATAAAGTAATACCCTTAACACATATCTTTAACTTCTTGAATTACTGACTGAATTAACCCAAACATACACCTCTGTGAGAATCTCCCCTGAAAGTATTTGATGTCTTATTAGTGTAAATAGTATTCTCCCTAGGGTTTCTTACTTTGCATTGTGTCAAACTGCATATTGATATTGGGATGGCTTATAAATATAGTCTTTTCTTCTTGAGATACTTTCCCCCTGAGGATAAAGATTTGAAAATTGGGGCTTAGATATGAAACTCAATCCACAGTCCATCAACATAATTAATGCAAACCAGATTCAGGGAAGTGATCCACATGTCCAGGCAAATATAAAAATCTATTTTCCCTGTTTCATCAATGCATACCTGCATACCTTGGCTGTGGCTAATTTTTACATTCCGCTCTTTCTTTGAAAACTGTTCACAAGTCATATGCATGAGGATGCAAGGATTAAGCAGATTGTTATTTGAGCCTTTAGTGAAAATGCATTATGGATGCTTTCCTTCTCAGATGTAGAAATTATCACATACATGATATATGATAATATTTTTGTCAACTTCTATAATTGATACATAACTTCAGTAGGAAGTTCAGACTCTACAAGATGACATGGTTGACTGACAACAATTGACTCACTCATGAGTGGAATATTTTTATCATATATGTTAGAATGTTGCAATTCAGCTTTGGATATTGAACATCACCTTTACTTTTCACAGGTGGGAGACTTCTTTTCCTATCTATGAGGAGATGCTTTGCTTTTCATCTCCAGAAGTGAACCAAGCCTTCATTCCTAGAACTGAGAATACATGCTTCTTGTCTGCTCTGAAATGTTCAGAAGAGGATTCTATGGTCACCTTTTATATTCCGGAAAGGTTAATGAGTCTTTCTAAAGAGTCCTAATTAATGAGTCTTTGTTAAATTGAAAACTGAAAGCATTTGTTCTTTGATTATCTGTAACCTTGATACATGGCATTCCTTAATACCTATTATTACTTTATTTCTCTACAGAAGACTGTAGTCATAGAACTATGATACAGCAAACTTTACAAAAAAAAAAAAAAAAGGGAATAGAAATAACCATAAAGGAATGTGGAAAATGGAATGAGAAAAGAAAAATGTAAACGTGGAAAGAAGGATATTGCAAAACTTCAAGTGACAGAGGATAAACTGAATTAAGGCAAGGACGATGAGGATAAGAAGAAAGCAGAAGAATCTGGATTTAGGAACAAATCTGATGTGACTAATAATAAAATGGGAGTGTCAAGAATGATTCTGATGTTTAGCCCTCAGGTTATTCACCTGAATGCAAGTAACTTTCTATCACTCATATAATATTGGGTAGCTGCTAAAATTACATATTCATAGATTAATCTGAACTCACCTCAGATTTTTCAGCCTAAAACCATTATAAGAAATGGATATGTAATCTCTATATTACTACATTTATAGAAATGGGAGTATTATATATTTTGCAATATGATATCCATCACTATTAACGGCTGATGTTACTCTAGAAAATTTGAATTTGACACTATCCAGTTTGGGAATTAGCTACATCCTTTTTTTCTCCCTCCATTTTGACCATTTCACAGTTCATTATCATATCCAACAGAGGAAAGGAGGATAGGAGAGTAAAAATGAGACTCCTACTTATCACCTAGAGGTGTTGATTCCTGTGTCACCTTTTTTTAACATTACTTTACACTGTGGAGATACTTTTCTGTAAAAAATGAAATAAGCTACGTTTTCCTGACATCAGCATTGTCTGGGCTAGGCAAAGTCAGCATGCTTACTTCTATCTGCACAATTTAAACCATTTACAGTTATTGATCTGCATATATATGAGTTTTCACAGTTTAACAAAGAGTTAAAGTGAGAATAATGAAAAAATTATTTATTTTATTACTCTATGCATTATATTGATTAGTTGTATTTTTTAGAGAATATATTCCCAAGAGTTTGCTGAATTATTAAGACCATGACTCTCCAGAACACTTGGCAATCATCATATGTATTTATATACCAAATATAAGCAACTGTAATTGTTCCTATAAATCCAGCTTCAGCTCACTTTATATTATTTGTTGCTCATGTAGACAGTGAGAAACTGCATTAAGTTTTAATCCATAAAGATACGAGATAAAGAGAAAAAGCCTCTGGGAATGAAGGTTAGCTGTAGATTTAATCTTTCTAATCTTTCTTGCCCTTGATTAAAACTGTTGAACTATCGATTTGTTCAGTATTTATAAACAGAATACATCTAATTATAATTACAAGAATTACTCAAATGAACAATATGTCTTAGTGTTACAATTAAATAATTATCAATGACAGATAGATATTAATTTGGATGTATGTGGGATTCAGTAGTTACGATATTACAAGGTGCTTATATCAATCAATGACTTAGGGTATGGTTTTCACATTTTATGAAAAATGAACTAAATCATTATTATGCCAGTGGTATTCTCTGTAACTTAAGACATGTATATGCAGACATGCTCAGACAGAACCACCTAAAAAAGTTCTTGATTTATAACTGTCTACCTTAAAGATTAAGAAAATGATGTTAAAGCTAAAGAAATACTGTATCTTGGGACTTCCCTGGTGGTCCAGCGGTTGGGAGTCAGCCTGCCAGTGTGGCGTACGTGGGTCTGATTCCTGCTTTGGGAAGATACGACAGGCTCCTGGGCGACTGAGCATGTGCACCACAACTCCTGAGCCCACGTGCTTCACTACTGAAGCCTGCATGCCAAGAGCCCATGTTCTGCAACAGGGAAGCCACTGCAGTGAGAGAGGCGCCCCTGCTCACCACAGCTAGAAAAAGCCCAGAAAAGCCGCAACGAAGGTCCAGTGCAACCAAAAATAAATAAATAAAAATAAGGTTCTAAAAAGGAAATACTGAGTCAAATATCACTGAAAGACCTTAATGGGCCAATCAGAAATCCTGTAAACAAGCTTTCAGTTGCCTGTAATTTACTTGACTTCTCTGAAATTCAGCTTTAATAAAGAGATAAAGATAATTATCATGGAGACATTATGAAAATTAAGTGAAGGTGGGAATAGTATCTTGCTTATTTGGAAGCAAAGAACAGAAACTCAATGACCACTTACATATTTTGAGATATTGGCCTCATTTTCAAATACAGTATTATCTGTCCTTCATTAACAGTGCTTTGATTAAATGTATATTATGTTTGAAATAATGGCAATCATTTTTTTAATTGCACAAATTCTAATACTTTGAGTGTTTATATCATTGACATAATGTCAATGAAAGGTAAGATTTTATTTTTCTAGGAGTTTGAATTTGTTTTGCACAATGTGCTTTTGCACAATAGCACAAAAGCAATAAAAAAATAAAAAAACAAATAAAAAAATCTCACTCTCAAAAGCTAGTTCTAACTTTTAAGGAGGACATTTGATGACTGTAAATCTCCTGTATGATAACAAATAAATAATCAGTGCATATTTTAGGAGCTGTATTTAAAGTTAACTTTTTTCATTTCTTTCAATATAATTCAATTTGAAATGAGGAAGTTATCTAAACGCTACTCTGTTGCTTAAGTATTGTATGATTTTAAATGTAAAAATATGACCTAAGTGATGAAAAATTGCCGTCATGCTTTTCTAGAGACAGAGCATCATACCAATTAATTAACTCTATAATTTTAAACTATTTACTAAATATTTTCTGATCTTCTCCAAGTGCAAATACTTAAATGATGTATGTCTACACACAGTTTAAATTTTTTAAAAAAACTACTAAGATGTGTATAAGAGACAGCCGCTTACCACCCTAGATATAGCAGCAGTGTCAGGCTTCCAGTTGTTTTGACAGAGGGATCTGTGGGTTTCCCTAGAGNCTTCTCCAAGTGCAAATACTTAAATGATGTATGTCTACACACAGTTTAAATTTTTTAAAAAAACTACTACTCTCCCAACTCTATCTAAATATATTAAAAGCCTCCAAAAAACACTAAATAAAATGTAAAGATCAAATAGTCAAAAAATTTGTTTCTAGATGTTATCACAACAGTACTGTAATTAACATGCTGAGAAAATCGTATTTTTTTAAAATCAAAGTCAGTGTAATATGTTTAAGGTAAAAACTGGTATGAGAGTAACATACAACCTGGAAAAATCACGACCTCAACGTACAGAAACAGATTTCTGCTAGACCAAGCTCTTTTTAACTTACGCTGTTGTGATAAAGCAGATTAACTCTAGACATGGGATGTTGCCTGCTAACATTCCTGCTGACCCCTCTAAGTATTGTATAAGGGACTAAATTTCTTAGACATTCTGGCAATGGCTTTTTATAAGCACCAGCTGAACCTCAACGTACAGAAACAGATTTCTGCTAGACCAAGCTCTTTTTAACTTACGCTGTTGTGATAAAGCAGATTAACTCTAGACATGGGATGTTGCCTGCTAACATTCCTGCTGACCCCTCTAAGTATTGTATAAGGGACTAAATTTCTTAGACATTCTGGCAATGGCTTTTTATAAGCACCAGCTGAGCCAAGCTTGCTAAATGCAAATCTCTCTAGGTAACAAAATGCATAAGCACTGTGAGCTGGCTTTTGCTCGTACTAATTTCAAAGTGTGGCCCATGAACCGTTGTAGTGTAAAATGCAGAACTATAGTTTGCAAGCTGAGTTCACACTTGATATTAACTTTTCTGTGCATCCCTGTAGAACTTGCAGTTTTTAGACTTCAGTCTGCATTACATAGGAAATGAGGTTGGATGTGTCATTATTCAATGGCACAATAACACCTTGCTCTTTGGATACAGCAACAATAGACAGAGTGGCATTTTTCAAATTTCAGTATGCATACAAATAACCTGGTGATCTTGTTAAAAAGCAATTTTGATTCATAGGTCTGGAAAAGGGCTTAAGATTTTGCATGTCCAATAATATCTTTGGTGATATCTTTGCCATGGTCTAAGGTCCCCACTTTGTGTATCAAAATTATACAACAGCACTGCCCAAGGAAATATAATGGTAGCCACATATATGATTTTTCATTTTCTAATACACACTTAAACAATCTTCCTCAAAGATACGGGCTTCCCTGGTGGCTCAGAGGTTAAAGTGTCTGCCTCCAATGCGAGTAGGCCCGGGTTCGATCCCTGGGTTGGGAAGATCCCCTGGAGAAGGAAATGGTAACCCACTCCAATATTCTTGCCTAGAGAATCCCATGGATGGAGAAGCCTGGTAGGCTACAGTCCACGGGGTCGCAAAGAGTCGGACACGACTGAGCGACTTCACCTCAAAGGTACAATTCATTTTAGTAATTTATTTTATTAAAATGAACATATCCACAATGTTACCATTTCAGCCATATAAGCAATATACCACTGAAAATGCTGTATTTTACACTCTCTGGTTAATACTGTCTTCAAATCTGGTATATTTTATACTTATGGCACATCAAAATTTGTTAGCCACATTTCAAACACTCAATAGCTACACGTGGCTAGCAGCTATCATCTTGGACAACACAGGTAGAGATTAATTCACATGGTAAAGAAAGATGCACAATGCTTAACATTTTAGAGGTGCAATGATAGGTTGTATTATTTTCTAAATCCCTCCGTTCTTTTTAAAAACGGGCTCTATGAGCTTCTGTTGAAGTGTAGTCTTCTAATAACAGCAGCCATGATTTATTTTGTCCCTGCTAAGGAAATGAGATAATCCAAAGGGGTCCCCAGAAAGCTAGTCCACTGGAGATCGCAAAACAGGATAATCAGAGAAAACAACAAAATAGGAGTAAAAACAACAAGTAAGCTCCTTCACCAAATATTTGAGTGACTACTATATTCCAGATATTGGCTGGCAGGGCACGGAACAAGAATAATGTGCTTCCTGCTATCAGGGCTCTTGGAGAGACTGAACAGACATGGGTGGAGGGTTAGAAATAAAACTGTGCTAGAAGTTTACGCACAGATGACTGTTCTAGGCCAGTGTGGTTGTTGTTGCTCAGTCACTCGGGTATGTCCGACTCTTTGTGACTCCATGGACTACAGTATGCCAGGCTTTCCTGTCCATCACCATCTCCAGGACTTTGCTCAAACTCACACTCATTGAACTGGTGATACCATCCAACCCATCTCATACTCTGTCATCTTTTTCTCCTCCTTCCTTCAATCTTTCCCAGCATCAGGGTCTTTTCCAATGAGTCAGCTCTTCACAACAGCTGGCCAAAGTATTGGAACTCCAGCTTTAGCATCAGTACTTTCAATGAATATTCAGGGTTGATTTCCTTTAGGATGGACTGGTTGGATCTTCTTGCTGTCCAATGGGCTCTTAAGAGTCTTCTCCAACACCACAGCTCGAAAGCATCAGTTCTCGGTGCTCAGCCTTCTTTACACTCCAATGCTTACATCTGTACATGACCACTGGAAAAACATCAGCTTTGACTAGACAAAAGTTTTGCCTTTGTTAGCAAACTAAAGTCTCTGGTTTTTAACACACTGTCTAGGTTCTGTCTCTTATACACATCTAGATGTGTATAAGAGACAGAGGGCATACATTATTTTATGATTAACTCCTGGAAAATCTCAGGTTCAAGGGCTTGATTCATGACAAAGCAAACACACACACACACAAAAGGAAGAGGAGGAAGGTAGTAAAAATTAGAATCCAATCCTACACAAAGTTTCTGTCAATTCACCAAGTGCCTCAAATCTTCTAAGAACTTGTACTTACTCAGACTCAAGCTTGCAAGCCTCACAAAACTTAAAGAGTTTTAAGTTGCACTTACACTCTTGAATGGAGAAGGGAATGGCAACCCACTCCAGTATTCTTGCCTGGAGAATTCCATGGTCAGAGGATTACGGTGGGCTATAGTCCATAGTCACAAAGAGTTAGATATGACTGAATGACTAACACTAATGTTAATTTATACAATCTTAGCACAATTACGAAAACTGGGAAGTTAACATTGGCACACTACTATTAACCAGTGATGTGCTGCTAAAGCAGTCTTCCAGGAACTGGAGGAGGGAAGTCCTAATTTTTACCACTTGCCAAAGTCTTTGTGTTCCTACTTCCACCATGACTTTTTTAAACCTACTAAGTTTCTTTGGAAGAAAAGTTATGACCAACCTAGATAGCATACTGAAAAGGAGAGACATGACTTTGCCAACAAAGGTTTGTCTAGTAAAAGATATGGTTTTTCCAGTGGTCATGTATGGATGTGAGAGTTGTACTGTGAAGAAAGCCGAGCACCAAAGAATTGATGCTTTTGAACTGTGGTGTTGGAGAAGAGTCTTGAGAGTCCCTTGGACTGCAAGGAGATCCAACCAGTCCATTCTGAAGGAGATCAGCCCTGGGATTTCTTTGGAGGGAATGATGTTAAAGCTGAAACTCCAGTACTTTGGCCACCTTATGCGAAGAGTTGACTCATTGGAAAAGACTCTGATGCTGGGAGGGATTGGGGGCAGGAGGAGAAGGGGACAACAGAGGATGAGATGGCTGGATGGCATCACTGACTCAACAGACGTGAGTCTGAATGTACTCCTGGAGTTGGTGATGGACAGGGAGGCCTGGTGTGCTGTGATTCATGGGGTCGCAAAGAGTTGGACACGACTGAACAACTGAACTGAACTGAACAAAGTATAGAAAAGCCAACTCCCCTTACTAAATATTTATTTAGTAAATCCATAAATCCATATCTATGGAACCAGAAGTTTTAGATAAAATAAGACATTGAAAATAATCAGGAATTTAAACTTAGGGACTTATGTCTCAAGAAGGTGCCTTCCAAAGCAGATGGGTGGCTGGCTTTGGGACATACGACATCTTTCTCATGGTGCCCATTTTTCACATCAGATGGCATTGGTGCTTGCAGCTACTCATGAACCCGCATGCACTTGTTTTCTACTCGATTAGAATCTGGTTCTCTATATTTTGATCACCAACTGAAGCATGTGACTTTCTTTACAGACCAAAATAAAGGCTTAGTACTTTGAGAGATGTTTTATTTTTACAACCTTGGCAAAGCCAGTATTATTGATTAAATGTCTGAATTCCAGGAGAGAGAGAAACTTGGCAGAATCTGGGTTCCCAAGGAAGCTGGATTGGTCCCAACCAAAGGAGAGATTCCAAGTGATGCTTTTTATTTTAATTCATGCTAATAGATGTCCTGTGGCTTGTCACTGAGTCTCCAGAGGGCTGAAAAGTGTATGTGTGGGGGCGGGGGGTG
>SJYX01018469.1:0-10326 GCA_006410675.1 Oreotragus oreotragus
TGCTGCGATTCATGGGGTCGCAAAGAGACGGACATGACTGAGCGACTGAACTGAACTAAGGATCTGTTCATAGATACCTGAATAACCACTACTTTGATCCCTGTACGTGTAAACATGTGTTATATATAATTATATAGTTAAGTATAGTTATACATATACATGTTAATATATTTGTGTGCATGTGTGCTCAGCTGGGTCCACCTCTGCAATCCCAAGGACTATAGCTCACCAGGCTTCTCTGTCCATATAATTTTCCAGGCAAGTATTTTAGTGTGAGTAGCCATTCCCTTCTCCAGGGGATCTTCCCTACCCAGTGGTCAAGCCTGCATCTTTTGTGTCTCCTGTATTGGCAGATGGATTTTTTTTTACCACCACACCATCTAGGAAGCCCACACACATACATAAAAAACCTAGGAAGCCCACACATATAAATATATGTGACATCATTTTACAGTAATTGGATCACACCACAATCCATTAATCTGAACTTTTAAAAAGATTTTTACTTAAGATTATATTATAGGTATTTTCCAGTACAGTATATAGATATATTTAACTTTTTAGGCCTATTTCACTTTGTTTTGTTTATTTATTTATTTTAATTATTTATTTGTATGTGCCAGGTCTTGTTTGTGGCACACAGGATCTTTAGTTGTGGCATGCGAACTCTTATTGTGACATGTGGGATCAAGTTCCCTAACCAAGGCTCGAACCTGGGCCCCCTGCATTAGGAGTGTGGAGTCTTGGCCACTGGACCACAGGGAAGCCCCTTATTTCAAGTTAGTATTACTTTACTCAGTGAAATTATGAAATCATTAGTATTGTTGGCATAAAAGTCCCTGTGCTTTATGGTATCTATTAGAAATCCAAAATAATAATATCTCATAAATATTTAATGTTTCTAAGTAATTATTTGCAATGTTTTAACTATAGTTACTATTCCAAACAGGCCACTGTCTATCAAACAATATTAAAACTTCTATTACCTTTAATTGTCATCCCAGGAAACACTGATAGAAACAAATGTATAAACATATCAACGTCTGTCTCCTACAAAATTTATTTCCAAATTCCCAGCCATATACTCATTTCCTCCAGTTGCACAGCTTAAGAAGAGATTGTTCAGCCAAGACATATTCAAAGAAGAAAAGAAAAGCAACAACTAAATTATTCCACAGCACTAAGCACAATCACTGCTATAAATTATGCCACCTACACCTCAGGTATATTGGCCAATTATACTATTTCTGCAGGAATCTTAGTGTAATAGCTTTTATAGAAGAATTACAATGATCAAGTCTGAAAAAAGTGGAAATATTTTTTTTTCTTTTCTGTATTTTTTTTTATAGTACTCATAGGCAGTATGTTTTTAGCAAGCTTCATTTCATTCTGTGACAGTTCATGGGGGGAATAAAACCTTTTTTCCTCCCCAATTTCCACCTGCAGACAGTATAGTTGAAATGGTATTTATTCTGTCCTGCATTTCAACAAGTCCTTGAGCCTTAAAGAAAGTTATCTTCTTCACAGAATTTGTCTCTTCAAGCTCTCAGGAATAGAGATGAAGCAACAGTANTTTTTTCCTCCCCAATTTCCACCTGCAGACAGTATAGTTGAAATGGTATTTATTCTGTCCTGCATTTCAACAAGTCCTTGAGCCTTAAAGAAAGTTATCTTCTTCACAGAATTTGTCTCTTCAAGCTCTCATGAATAGAGATGAAGCAACAGTAAAGCTTTCGTAAAGCATTTATTTCAGATAGAAATTTACTTCATCAGTACTCTAGCTGTGGAGGATGAATGCTTTAACCTTGAGACATCCTTTTATTTTGTCTCTGTGTGTAACAACATATCTTGGATAGAGATACTGCAAGAAAAAAATCAGCAAATAGCCCAAGTCATATTCATTCAGTATTGATGTCCATTCAGAGATCTAGGTTGATTGTAGTATATCTTGAAATGGGGAGAATCTTTAAAAGAAATTTCAGATCCAAATCAACTATTTTTCATGTAGTGATATATTCATTCAAAACATCAAAGTGAAATGCAAAACCACTTTCATCTGTAAACATTTTATAGTGTCAATTCTATTTTATTTATTCTTTTATTGCAAAAATGCTTTTAACTATTTAGCTTCTTATAGTACTCACATAACAGACATTGACAAATCCATGTCGTTGCTCTTAAGTCAGTAAATCATGTCCAGCCATTTTTTGACCCCATAGACTGTAGCCTGCCAGGCTCCTCTGTCCAACAATTTTATTTACATAATTATATAACCTCCTTGACCACACACTCACTAGGGTTTAAAACACTGTTGAGTCATAGTCTGAAAAGAAATTTACATAATCTATTAATCTATGGCATGTATTAGTCTCTCCATCATGTTCAACTCTTTACAAATCCATGGACCGTAGCCCGCCAGGCTCCTCTCCACGAAATTCTCCAGGAAAGAATACTAGAGTGGATAGTCATTCTCTTCTCCAGGGGATCTTCCCCACACAAGGATTGAAGCTGGGTCTCTCTCATTGCAAGCAGATTCTTTACCATCTGAGCCCCTAGGAAAACCCAATAAAGAGTCACAATCTGTAAATGTCTTGTTCAACCTTAAATATATGGTAATGAAAAGCAAGTTTTTCAGAAAGGATATTCCACTACAATCCAACTTCTCCATAATAATCAGTACCTTTTTTGTTTGTTTGTTATCACTTGGAAAAAACTAAGTTATGCTCCAGGGAGAGGCCACTTCTCAAATCTCAGAGAAATGAAATATAGGATAATTTCTCACTTATTTATATCTTTTTTGTGAATCAACATGGTTCTTTGTTCTGGATTGTCCTTTTTCTGGATCTAAGCTGAGGGGCCCCATTCTGGAATATTGCTTGTCCCAGTGCCAGAGGTTAAGAGCTGTGGAGGATCTTGTGTCTGTAATTAAATGTGCCAGCCAAGAATGTTCACGCCTCATTTCTCTCCCACAACTCACTAGCCAGAATTAGCCATAAGGATCCACCCAAATAGAGTCAGGATTTCCAATGCTGAGAAGTTTTAAGCTGAGGGGCCCCATTCTGGAATATTGCTTGTCCCAGTGCCAGAGGTTAAGAGCTGTGGAGGATCTTGTGTCTGTAATTAAATGTGCCAGCCAAGAATGTTCACGCCTCATTTCTCTCCCACAACTCACTAGCCAGAATTAGCCATAAGGATCCACCCAAATAGAGTCAGGATTTCCAATGCTGAGAAGTTATTGAGTGCCTAAAAGGATGATAAAGAGATAAGTTTTCTGAATAACACTGTGGATATTATAGTTCAATATGCATTCCTCCAGGGCTTCCCAGGTGGCTCAGTGGTAAAAATCCACCTGCCAAAGCAAGAAGGCATAGGAGACACAGGTTTGATCCCTGGGTCGCGAAGGTTGCTTGGAGGAGGGAAAGACAATCCACTCCAGTATTCTTGCCTGGAGAATTCTATGGACAGGGGAGCCTGATGGGCTACAGTCCATGGGGTCATAAAGAGTCAGGCAGGACTGAGCAAATGAGTATATACACACGATGCACTCTGTCAAGTATCTCTTCTTCCTCCTTCAGAAAAGAGATACTTTCTTCCCCAGGGAATTGAAGCCAAGGCCCCATCCAGGCTTGGCATCAAGCTCAAACCCAACATCTCAGAGTGTGGTTTATGAGCCTCTTTGTTAGAGGATTATGTGTAGTGCTTACTACATCAGGTGTGTGTCTAGTTCCTCTTGATCTGTAGACCAATGGACTAGAAGGTTATCTGCAAACATCACAGCCAATATTTAGTGGTAGGACAGGAAGTGAATAATTGCAATCACATTTTTAACTCACAGAATTTTTAGTCAAAGCTTATGGTTTACTTGGCAATACAACTCTGTTTAAAACCTAATTAAACTTAAAAGCTTTTGCACAGTGAAGGAAACTATAAACAAGGTGAAAAGACAGCCCTCAGAGTGGGAGAAAACAATAGCAAATGAGACAACTGATAAAGAATTAATCTCCAAAATATACAAACAGCTCATTCAGCTCAAGACCAAAAAACCAAATAACTCAATCAAAGAATAGACAGAAGATCTAAACAGATATTCCTCCAAAAAATACATACAGATGTCTAATAAACACATAAAAGATGCTCAACACTGCCATTATTAGAGAAGTGCAAATGAAAACTATAATGAGATATCACCTCATACTGGTCAGAATGGTCATCATCAAAAAATCTGCAAACAATAAATGCTGGAGAGGATTTGGAGAAAAAGGAACTCTCCTGCACTACTGGTGATAATGCAAATTGATATAGCCACTATGGAGAATAGTATAGAGATTCCTTAAAAAATTAGAAATAAAACTACCATATGACCCAACAATCCCACTACTGGCATATACCCTGAGGAAACCATAATTGAAAAATACATGTGTACCCCAATGTTCGTCACAGCACTATTTACAAATATCCAGGACATGGAAGCAACTCAGATGTCCATGGACAGATGAATGGATAAAGAAGCTGTGGTAGATATACACAATAAAATATTATTCAGCCATTAAAAAGAACGAAATAATGTCATTTGCAGCAACATGGATGGACCTAAGAGTGTCATACTGAGTGAAGAAAGTCAGACAGAAAAAGAAATATATGGAATCCCTTATACATTGAGGGGCTTCCCTGATGGCTCAGTTGGTAAAGAATCCACCTGCAATGCAGGAGACCCTGCTTCATCTCCCGGGTCAGGAAGATCTGCTGGAGAAAGGATAGGCTACCCACTCGAGTATTCTTGGGATTCCCTTGTGGCTCAGCTGGTAGAGAATCTACCTGCAATGTGGGAGACCTGGGTTCGATCCCTGGGTTGAGAAGATCCCCTGGAGAAAGGAAAGGCTACCCACTCCAGTATTCTGGCCTAGAGAATTCCATGGACTATACAGTCCATGGGGTCACCAAGAGTCGGACATGACTGAGCAACTTTCACTCTCTTTATATGTTGAATTAGCCATAGAAAGGAATGCATCTGAGTCAGTTCAAATGAGGAACTATTAGCCTATTACATAGTGAAGCAAGTCAGAAAGAGAAAAACAAATATCATATATTAATGCATATGAATGGAATCTAGAAAGATGGTACTGATTAACCTTTCTGCATGACAGCAATGGAGACGCAGGCATAGACAACAGAATTGTGAATACTCTGAGAGAAAGAAGAGGGTGGGACAAATTGAGAGAGTAGCATTGAAACATATACATTACCGTATGTAAAATCTGATAGCCAATGGGAATTTAGATTTGAGGGGGCTCAAATCTGGAGCTCTGTGACAAGCTAGAGGGGTGGGATGAGGCGGGAGATGGGAAGGAGTTTCAAGGGGAAGGGGATATATGTATACCTATGGCTGATTCATGTTAATATATGGCAGAAACCATCACAATACTGTAAAGAAATTATGTCTCAATTAAAAATAATTTTTTAAATGAACAAAACAGAACTGAAAAAAAATCTTCTAAATATAAAAAACAGAAATGAATAAAGGCTGCTTAGTAACCTAATCATTTTCATACTAATATATTCATAAATCAAATAATCATAGTATGATTTAAAATAAATAAAATTACATAAACGAGGAAAAATTTACATATTACCTAAAAAAAACACTTTATACTTTGTAGTTTCAGCCTGTTTAAATCAGCTTCATGTGCACAGCTATTTTCTAGTCATGCTTTTTTAGATTTATTATTTTTCTGTTATTTTATCACCTCCCACCTTCTATCTTTTCCGTCCTACCTTTTTATAGACATTTGATCTTTTCTGATTTTGGTTGCAGAGTCATGTGTTTTGTCTCTTTCCTCTCAGCCATTTTGTTCAAATGAATAGTCTTTCTGAATGCTATGGAACTTTGCTCTGAGATTCTTTAATCCATTCAGATTTTGCAACTGGAGCAACAACCATATCTTAAGTTTGAAACATGCCACAAGAATAAATTTTAATTGGTCTTTTTTGGTCAAAAATGTTCTCTATTTTACCTTTTGCCAATTTTGAATGAGAATCAGATGCATCTTACAAGGCCCTCTAGCTAAAATCTAAACTATTCTTATTAATTCCTGCTTGCAAGATGGCTGATAGCCAATGTAATTCTTTTTTGTAAGATTTTTGTCTCCTCTTTGTCCTTCTCCCTCTCCTCTTATTATGCTATCTCTCTCTCCTCTTTCTCCTCTCCCAGTGCTCTCTCTCTTTCTCTCTCTCTCCATCCATCCCTGTCAAACATCAATAGTAACCCCACACATGTTTCCACTTTGCTATTTTACAACTTCTTTCCCTACAGTTACAAGTTCATTTGGCAAATTATCTGCTTATCAGGTGAATGTCCATTACAGCTTTACCATATATTTCATCGATGGTGACCATTCTTTCAACTTCAAATACCAGTTCTTATTCTTTCCACCATGTCTTAGATATATGTCTCAGTTAGTTTAGTTATTTGGTTACAACAATATGTCAATTTATAAGTAGTAACATCTGTATTAGTAATAAAGGTTATGTTGTCATAAAAACAATCATAAAAAACAATTTAGTGGTTTCAGACCACAATGATTCATTTCTTACTCATATTAAATGCCTGTGAAGAGTTACTAGAAGCTCTGTTCTGATGTTCTTTACTCTACCACCCAGACTGACAGAGGAGCAACAATCTGGAACATTTCTGAACTCTGAGTGATCTTGCACCAACAATTATATATACTGCCAAGAAAGTGATATATATGTACTTTTGTCATCGTGGAATATCAGCCACTATGCTACGCTTGTGTTAAATATCTTAATTTACTTCTCCAGAGGTACTCTATACTGCTCTGTTCCTGAAAAGCTGCTTTGTTTTCCTAGGTCTTCCAGCTGGGTTTAGCCACTGAGAAGTACCAGCAGTTGATTGAACTGCAGGATAATGGGCTGAATTGTTTCTTCCCCCAAGTCCCTCCATTCAAGGTGACTGTGGGTAGACTGTGCTCTTCTACTGAAGGCCCTATTTCCAGTCAGGAAGTCCTCTCTGTGGGTTCTGAGCAAGTAACAGAGCAAGAGAGACACTCTTCATGTCCTCGGCCTGCCTCTTGTCTATAGGAAAGCTTTAGCCAAAAATAGATTTAATGAGAAGAGAGAAAATGCAGAAGCAAAAGAAAGAGTCAATTAAGATGAAATAATAATAGTTTATCCATTAAACAAAGTCAAGGATCTTTAGTTCCTCCTGAAGGACTTCAGATAATATCCATATTCTGTGAGCTGTTTTACAGATAGTGAAATTCCCACCAGGTGAAAGAAGCTAACTACATAATGACTAGACTGTGGTCAGGACATAAGGTGCTCCTTCTTATTCAGTTCCAAGAACTGGCCTTAAGGCAATAGGAACAAACTGCCCCTGGGACTGAAATTAACTATACTTAAAACAACCAAGATGAGGCTGATCAGACTACCGCATAAGCAATTCAAGATGGTTGTCGGAGCCAACTGAGCTATTCTGCACGTCACCCCTAAAAATGTCCTTTAAAAGTTTGGTGGGGAGATGACTTTGGCTATGAGCCCACCTTCTTCCCAGGGTTGCCACCTCCTCAGTAAAGCTATCTTTCCTTTACCCAACACTTGTCTGTCAGTATTGTAGATTTGAGCAATGAGCAGCTGAACCTGAGTTCAGTAGCAAAACCCATCCCTCCCTACATGCCTAGGAATAACAGTTCTCTCCTGTTGCTCATATTAGGGTTCTGTATTGTCACTTATTGGCTTCTGTAAACTCTGCCACAACCTATATATTTTTTTTAATTAAAAACTTCCCAACTATGCTATTTTTCTGTGCTCACTTTTTTTCTTCCAGGATCCTGACTAATTACCACTCAACTAAGAGAGAGCCAGGAAATGAAATCTAATGTATTTCCTAGAAGGTAGAAATCTATAAATAGTTGACCAAAAGTGCTAATAACCATGCTTCCCTTGTGGCTCAGCTGGTAAAGAGTCTGCCTCTAATGCGGGAGACCTGGGTTCAATCCCTGGCTTGGGAAGATCTCCTGGAAAAGGGAAAGGCTATCCACTCCAGTATTCTGGCCTGGAGAATTCCACGGACTGTATAATCCATGGGGTCTGTATGGATGAGATAGTTGGAATATAAAAAAGCTGCACGCCAAAGGATTGATGTTTTAGAACTGTGGTATTGGAGAAGACTCTTGAGAATCCCTTGAACTGCAAGGAGATCCAACCAGTCCCTCCTAAAGGAGGAGATCAGTCCTGGGTGTTCATTGGACTGATGTTGAAGCTGAAACTCCAATACTTTGGCCACCTGATGCAAAGAGCTGACTCATTTGAAAAGACTCTGATGCTGGGAAAGACTAAGGGCAGGAGGAGAAGGGGATGACAGAGGATTTGATGATTGGATGGCATCACTGACTCAAAGGACATGAGTTTGGGTGGATTCCAGGAATTGATGATGGACAGGGAGGCCTGGCGTGCTGCGGTTCATGGGGTCCCAAAGAGTCGGACACCACTGAGCAACTGAACTGAACTACATAATCCACAAATGATTGACTCCATGGTTGGGTAAATCCACAGTTGGTTGAATCCTTGGCTGTAGAACCTTGGATATGAAGGGCTGACTATAAAATCATACATAGATTTTCAACTGGGCAGAATATTTGGCACTCCTATAAATGACATTGTGCAAGGGTCAACTGTATATTCTAAGGTGATAGGAACTGATAATAATTTATTATACTATCCTACTTAGAGATATTTTAATGAAAAGGCAGACCAGTAGTTCTTAAGCTTTGTGATTCTAGAATCACCTGAGATGCATGTTTAAAAATGCAGACTATTATCAGGTCTGCAGTCTACTGAAATGTCAGATGTGAGACACAGTGTTTCCATGTGGGACTTTCTCCTTGATGTTTCTCAGGCAATGTGCACTGTTTTTCCCCCAGTATAGAGCATACTCTTTCAAAAATCAAGCAAAAGGTATTTTAATTCCCCTGCAAGTATTCAACAATGGACTTAGAATCTATCCTGATTCAAAGATATTCACTGACTCAAGTCAAGCAAGAGCATGGACATTTAGAGTGCAAAGTCAAGGTCAACTATTCTGGGAACCAAAACAGGAACAGGTGAGAGAGAACCAGCTCAGTGGTCAGGATCCCATCAGCCAATCTTGCTAAGAGCTCTTGCCATATTTTGAGTGTCTATTCATGGCCTTGTCTGCGTCTAAGAGTGAGTCATTCTTATAACTAAAATAAATATTAACATGTTTAACATAAGATGTCTTGAACAAATTCTTTGGTGTCTCAAAATAGCAAGTTTGGGAATCAAAATTAGTTATTTATGATGTGTGATTCACTGTACTGCTATTAATCTTAATAGGAGATCCAGGTATTTTATCATTTAAATACTAATCAATAATCATCCCTGGCATTTTCCAGTCTTTGAATACTTGTCATAGGTGAATACAGATTAATGAAAGCAATACTGATTTCATTCAGAAAGAAACAAATAAAATCAGGGCAAGCAGACAAAGCATTTTCCAGGTAAAAGAGAAAAATAACTTATGAGGCATATGTACCCTCTTTTCCAACTTGTAGAAGATTTTGGATGCTTTCTTAACAATTCAACCAAAAATGAAAGAAACTTTGAAGTTTCTTTACACCCAGAATATCTACTAGGAAACAAACAAAGACTATCAGACAAGGCAGTTAATGCTTTGAATGTTAAGTGATAGTTTTAAACATTTAATATTTGTGGTAATATCTTTCCATTTTTAATGACATTTATATGATATCTATCTGATGTCAATGTTCCCACAATTTAATATTTCCTATTCCCAAAGCCTATAACAAGGATAAAACATCTTTTGCTTGCTATTCATGGGAAATACATGGGGAAACAGTGGGAACAGTGTCAGGCTTTATTTTGGGGGCTCCAAAATCACTGCAGATGGTGACTGCAGCCATGAAATTAAAAGACACTTACTCCTTGGAAGAAAAGTTATAACCAACCTAGATAGCATATTCAAAAGCAGAGACATTATTTTGCTGACTAAGGTCCATCTAGTCAAGGCTATGGTTTTTCCTGTGGTCATGTATGGATGTGAGAGTTGGGCTGTGAAGAAGGCTGAGTGCCAAAGAATTGATGCTTTTGAACTGTGGTGTTGGAGAAGACTCTTGAGAGTCCCTTGGACTGCATGGAGATCCAACCAGTCCATTCTGAAGGAGATCGGCCCTGGGATTTCTTTGGAAGGAATGATGCTAAAGCTGAAACTCCAGTACTTTGGCTACCTCATGCAAAGAGTTGACTCATTGGAAGACTGATGCTGGGAGG
>SJYX01018469.1:33614-43638 GCA_006410675.1 Oreotragus oreotragus
AAAAAAAAAAAAAAAAAGAAACTCAGAGGAAATGGAAGCAGACGCACAATCTGTCTGAAATAAATACTGCATTAAGATGCTGACTCTGGAAGCTTTGAACTGCCTCAGTTACTTCTGTCTCCTGAGTCTTCTCCTGGCATCAGATCTGTAGTAGAAGGAGAATATCAAGCTTTTTCCTCTTAAGTCACCATGAGCTTAGTCATCATATTGCCTCCAGATCTGGATTTTAGTTAATGCATTTGTGGTAAACAAATAATTTGATCCAAGATCTCTTCATGTTTACTCCCCAAAATACCCACCTTACTGATTCTTTTCTTGTTCTGATTCATAACTTTCTTTGTGAATTTTGGAGAAATATAGTCATATTTGAAGATAGAACTAAAGTTGTATTTAGTTAAATGCATAACCACTACTTATTATCTGGGATCTTAAAGAAAATTTAAAAATAAAAAATTATGCTTTCTTCTCTACATAATGCTGGCTTTAAAAAAAAAAAAAGCACAATGTAACAGTGGCAAGTTAAGTTTTATTGGGGACAAAATGAGGACTGTAGCCTGGGGGATATCACCTCAGATAGTTCTGAGAAACTGCTCTGAAAAGGTAAGGAGAAGGTCAGTATATGCATGATTTTGGAATAAATGCAATCAAGCACATATTTTTTCCAGATTTCTGCTAGTCACAAGAAACATATGTCACCATGAAAGATTTTAGTAATTTTCTAGATATGAAGAGATGCAAGAACTGGGCTCATACAATTAGCTCCTAAAAATATCCATCTGAAGGCCTGTCCTGCCAGTTTTCCCCCAAGCACAGAGTGCCTCATTTCTTTTCTCCACCCTAAACTCCTTTCAGGTCTGTTGAAGGTCAGCTGCTGCAGCAACACATGGTTTATTTCTTATAAATGTAGATGGCAAGCACCCATAGCAAGTGCCAATTTATACTTGAGAAGAGTGTCTGGGATTTAGGCATATTCCAAAGTTCAGAGAAAATACTGGTGGAAAAATTTCTTAATGAACATCTAGACCACCCAAACTTGGCACCTCGTGATGACAGGGTTGTAGAGAAATCCTTCCGCTTAACACATTTAGAAGTAGAAAACCTGGGTTTTGGCTTCAGTCCTGTCACCAAGTTGTACTACAGTGGCCAGTTTTTTTAACTTCTCTGGTCCTGCTTTGCTCTCCTGAACAATCAAAAAGTGGGGTCATTCTCTAAGGTTCTTTCTAGATCTCCAAAGTTTTGATTTTTCCATTCTAAATCAGTCAATTCATATATATTTAAGAAACTTCTATTATTGTCAAAGGACATCTTTAGTCTTATGTATTCACTTTATAACATTGCATTTTGCTTCAGTATATGATAATCACTTGGGATGTGGAACAATCTTGCTGGAAAAAATCAATCAATGAATATTCAGCTCTGTGTTAGCATAAATTCTTATAAATGTTTTTAACCATTTTTGTCTTCAAAAATTGTCGTTTTAAACAAGTAACACTCTAATCCTAAAAACTTCATGTCAGCTAGTTGAAGCCTAAATCCTATTAACAAAATGTCTTTTCAGAAGCACTTCTTTCTATTTATTTCACTGAAAATATCAGATATCTTATTTTCTATATTTCTATTTCCATTTCCCAGAAACATTTCCCCTGAAAACCACTACAAATGATGACTCCAATTAGAAAAAAATTTAATTAGAAAAATGTAAATGTATGCATAGGCTGATTAGGAAGTAGGAATCATGGAGACATAGTAGTCTTTAGTCATAGCAGGCAGTGTATCCCTGTGAATTGTGCTTAATTTTTCCACAGAGTACTGAGATAATCAAATGGAAAACAAACATAGGGTCAGCCCAAGTGGGGAAGTCTAACTAGAGATCTCACTGAAATGACTGGAAAAATCAGTATAAAAATTATCTAGAAATAAACCCACCCCCTAACCAACCTCAATTCTTAAAAATAAATTTGGGTATCTTCAAGCCTGGTAATGATGCAGTTGGGGGTGGGGGGGAGATTCCTTTTGAGATGCTGAAAGTACAAGTCCCTTTCCAGGAGTTTGCAGCATAGATTCATGTTACCTAGTTTTTGACAAAGAAAATGAAACAAGATGAAATTAGGTGAAAGTGATCTGGCATACTGTTGCTCCCAGGCATGTTGCAGAAATAAACACATAACTTTCTAGCTACACAGTGAATCCAAAGGTGATTTGGAACAAATTAGCAAAAGTTTCTCTTTCTTCAAAAACTTTACCACCA
This sequence comes from Oreotragus oreotragus, assembly GCA_006410675.1. Taxonomy (NCBI): domain Eukaryota; kingdom Metazoa; phylum Chordata; class Mammalia; order Artiodactyla; family Bovidae; genus Oreotragus; species Oreotragus oreotragus. Next base: position 35,863 of record SJYX01018469.1, read on the forward strand.
TCTTAAGAAAATCCTATTTTATGGTAGCTCTATAATCACTACACCAACTCAATGGACATGAATTTCGAGAGTTGGTGATGGATAGGGAGACCTGATGTGCTGCGACTCCTGGGGTCACAAAGAGTTGTACATGACTGAGTGACTGAACTGAACTGAAAATCACTACGGGAGAGGCATCCCTTGAGTTCATGCAAAAGCTCAACTTGAACAACTATGAGCATCAGACTGGCTATAGGGTTCTCAAAAAATGTGGAGATTCCAAATATAAAAAAACTGATAAAATTGTACCCACACATAAGATATATCAAAACCCCCAAATCCTAGGGATAAGATGAAGAAGAAACATGAACAGCAGTTAGAAGGCACAGACTTAAAGATTCTTTGCTGGATCAAACTTTAGTCAGATTCTTGAATATCTCTTAGGTTCATCTGTTCACTTTCTTATAAAATCCAGTTTTAATAAAAACTCTGCATGTGAGTTTAGCAAGAACTGCCCAGTTCAATATCTGGTTACCCTGGTGATCAGATTCCTCATCCTTTCCCAGATAATGCCTTATTACTCCAGTTTGTTTTTAGTAAGAATTCTGTTAGGTCAGTTTAGCCAGAATCTAATAATAATCCCTGATGTTTTCTCTTATTTTTCCATCCCCTGAACCCTGCCTTTGGCTTTAAATTCTGTTGTCCTGTGCAAATTCACACATAAATGAATATTTATTGATTAGTAGGGCTGTTATGAAAATTCAGTGAAGGAATGATAAAATTTTCAATAAATGTTAGAAGGGTAATTGTCTGTATAAGGCAAAAAATAAAGAGAAATATATGGAAAAAAGCAAATCCATATGAATTTGAATCATATGTGAAGGACAGTTATAACAATTTTAGAAGAAAACTTAAAAGAATATTTTTATGGTAAGTACCAAATGGATCAAGATTGATAAATACTTCTATAATAAAATTGAGAACTTTTATTCACTGATGTACTTCCCAAAATTGATGATCAAGCAAAAAATGATTCCTTTCAAAATCTTATTGCTCCTTGACAATGCACTTGGTAACCCAAGAATTTTGATGGAGATGGACAATGAGATTAACATTATTTTCTTGCCTGCTAACACAACCTCCATTCTGCAGCCCATGGATCAAGGAGCAATTTTGACTTTCAAAGCTTATTATTTAAGAAATACATTTTGTAAGGCTAGAGCTGCCATTGATAGCAATTCTTCTGATGGATCTGGCAAAGCCTATTGGAAACTTTCTAGAAAGGACTACCATTCTAGATGTGATTAAGAACATTCATGATTTATGAAAAGTCAGACTGTCAGTATTAACAATTATCCCTGTAAATCCTCATTCTGTCTTATTTTAAGAAATTGTCACGACTATCCCAACCTTCAACAACACCACCCCTGATCAGTCAGCAACCATCATCATCCAGGAGAGACTCTCTACCAGCAAAAAGATTATGATTCACTAGAGGCTCAAATAATGGTTAACATTTTCTAGTAATAAAGTATTCTAAAATTAAATTGATGTATGCTCGGTCGTGTCCAAGTATTGCAACCCCTGGACCATAGCCAGACAGTCTCCCCTGTCCATGGGATTTCCCAGACAACAGCACTGGAGTGGTTTGCCATTTCCTTCTCCAGAATTTTTCCGACTAGGGATCAAACATTTCAGGTGGACTGTTTACTACTGTGCCACCAGGGAAGCTCTGCACGCTTTAATAGACTACAGTATGATAAAAAACTTAACTTTACATGCCCTGTGAAAACAAAAAACTCTTGGGACTCACTTTATTGTGATAGTCATTTTACTGTAGATGGTCTGGAACTGAACCCACAATATCTCAAGGTGTGCCTGTATATAGCAAAGCTATTAAAAAGGCAAGGAAATGATAAACCTCAAATTCAGTATTACTTGTTATTCCCAATGAAGGAGGAGAATAGAAGAAGTGTAGGGCAAATAAGAAAGTTCAAAGATAATCATAAATTTCTGCTTTTTAAGCTGGCGGTGGTTTCATAGGTGTTTGTCACTATCTTTTATACCTACACAAAGTAGGTATAAACCTTCTTGAGTATACTCAATGTCAAGTAAAAAGGGGGGGAAATGAAATGAAAACAAGTTATTTATATCTTTTATCTATTCTGTACACAACTCACTCTCCAGCAAGCATCTTGCAAGAATGTTTATGAAAAACTATATAAAAACAAATTGGATCTAAAGGCAAGTATCTCATTCATTACTTTATGTTTTACAGATTTAACATAGTGGTTAGAAGCAAAATAATAAAAATCTAAGTTTCTCTGTCTTCTCTGTTGTGATTAAAGGGTGATTGATAAGATGTTGTCTTCTTATGACTGGAGGAAGACATAACAGTATTATATTTTGCTTTATAGTTTACACAGTGCCAATAGGTTTTATTTTAATTAGAGGATTTGTAGAAAAAGAAAAGAATCAGAAAAGTATTATGAACTGTGGAGTATAAAATAATATCTTGGAGCCTTTGAAGTTTGCTGACAGTTCTCTTGTGCTTTGACAATTTTTTTGTGTGCTGTTTTTTATAAAATGTATTTGTTTTTCCACCCTGTAAGAAAAATAGGAGCTAATTACATGTAGTATTCCAAAAACAGATAAAAGCTTCACCCAGCTATGTGACCTTAGGCAAAATCATTATTCACTATAGGTTTCAATTATTTTATTTGCAAGTCAGAGTGGTGGACATCAGCTCTAAAATTTTTTTCTGTGAGGATAATCCAAGGAGAAGGAAAACCTTTTACAAATACATCATTATCTACAATTACAAACCTGCAAGCTGTATTCTATTATGGGTAACATAAAGCAGAAAATTCATTTCAGTAATGTTCACTGCATTGCAGTAGTTTGCAGTGAACAATACAATACCTTTTCACAGATATAACTGGGAACCTGAAGGAGCATTGGGTTTCTTGTTCCCATGGAGATATAACCTCAATTAAAATTCTATTCTCATCTTTATGAAACTGTGCAGAAGAATCCAAAAATCAGGAATGATACTGAGAAACCTGCTGAGCTTTGTAACAGCCCATACTCTCCTGATTTAATTAACTCTTATTAATCAGAATGTGCAGCATAATAGCTTCCGGAGTATTTCCAAATTATGTATTACCAAACCCCACCCAGGGCCACTAAATCAGAATTTCTCAGGGTGTGTCCCTGGTATATGGATTGCATTGGGTGATCCAAGGATGAAAACTGATTTAACAAAATTCAGCTTCCATATATAATCTGCAATGGATTAAAAAAAAAAAAAGGAGAGAATAGAATCAAGACATCTTTAACAATAAAAATGTTAATATCCTCAAAGAGCAGTCCACAACTCTTCATTGTCATTTGTTGGAAATTTTTCATACTAACTGTCCAAAAAGCAATGACTATGATTGAAAGAAAAGTTATGACCAACCTAGACAGCATATTCAAAAGCAGAGACATTACTTTGCCAACAAAGGTCCATCTAGTCAAGGCTATGGTTTTTCCAGATGTGAGAGTTGGATTATAAAGAATGCTGAGCACCAAAGAATTGATGCTTTTGAACTGTGGTGTTGGAGAAGACTCTTGAGAGTCCTTTGGACTGCAAGGAGATCCAACCAGTCAATCCTAAAGGAGCTCAGTCCTGAATATTCGTTGGAAGGACTGAAGCTAAAGCTGAAACTCCAAAACTTTGGCCACCTCATGCGAAGAGTTGACTCACTGGAAAAGACCCTGATTTGGGGAAAGACTGAAGGTGGGAGAAGGGGATGACAGAGGATGAGATGGTTGGATGGCATCATCAACTCAACGGGCATAAGTCTGAATAACTCTGGGAGTTACTTATGGAGAGGGAGGCCTGGTGTGCTGCAGTTCAAAGGATCACAAAGAGTCAGACATGACTGAGCAACTGAACTGAACTGAATTGATGATGGAAAGTGAGACTTCAGGTCTTTGCAAAGAACCATTTACCCACCTATGTAGCAGCTATAATAAATACCAGGTTTTGAAGCAGCCTATCTATTAAGACATTATAAGGAAAAGATGAACAAGTAGTAAACTACAAATTCAAAGGAGAGTGATTTCTATTACCTATAGGATAATAAGAACTGATATCTGTTGGATATTTATCCAGGTCCAGACATCATGCTAGAAACTTAATAGATTCTTTCTAGTCATAGTCAGTTAATTCCCCATTAGAAGATGAACAAATGGAAGCTAATTGAGGTAAAATACTTCCCAAGGGCTTGAAATTAATAAACAGCAAATTCAATGCATGTAAAATCAGGTCTCATGATTGCAAATTTTGCTGGATATGATATCAGTGATGGCATTCCCCATTATTTGGAATTATATGGACAGAAAGAAAAAAGTTTTCATTATGCTACTATCTCTACTGTTGATACAAACATCATTGGTATCATAGAAAGCAAAGGCCCAAGGCAAAGGGAAAGATGCCTTTGTTCTGTAGCCATCCCCCAAAAGAGAAGAAAATTCCAGAAAACAAAATGCATAGACAGTCTTCCTCCCTCTCCACTGTGGCATGTGGAGGTAGAGTGAACTATAAGCCAGTTTGGTTTTCCTAAACGTATTATTTGGATGTGGGTGTAGGTTGGATTTGACCGCAAATACAGACAGGTGTCAAAATGAAAAGTGCATACAGGGCATAGAGTGAAAAGCCCAACTGGAAGGATTAGGAGACCCTGCAGATGAGTAGGCAGTGGGAAGTCTTTTATGGAAAAGAATAAGTCAAAGAGGGGCTTCTCTTGTGGCTCAGTGGTAAATCATTGGCCTGCCAATGTAGGAGACATGGGTTCGATCCCCTGGAGAGGAAATGGCAACCCACTCCAGTATTCTTTCCTGGGAAGTCCCATGGACAGAGGAGCCTGGTTGCCTATAGGCCATGGGGTCACAAAAGAGTTGGCTACAGTCCAATGAGTCACAAAAGAGTGGGACTAAACAAGAGCAAAAGCCAAACAGCGTTAGATGGAAAAGAAATGTGTTGCTACTCTGCAACCCATTTGGACAAGAAAGAGAATAAATTCTCACTCTCTTCCATGAGATCTGTTCAATCACTGCCCCCCAAAAGGAAGAAAACATTATTTACATGTGATAAGAAAATCAAGTACGGAGCATAATGTTAATAACAGTTACTTTTGTACATGTATTCAAGTTCCTCAGTCATCCCCAGCACTCGCTTTTTTAGTTAAATGTTTCAGGTATAGACTGAAACAAAGACTGTGGATTGGCCTGACTTACTCACTACACTACTATTATTCCGTGAAGAACTTTGAGGTTCCTAATATACATGGGTGGATCAGTAGTAGGTCATGAACTTTTAGAAATGAAAGGGATGGGCAAAAACAACCTTCATTTGTTAATGATGAAATTCAACTGAGAGAAAGTGAATGATTTCCTGATGGTCCCAGAAGCCCTTAGTAGCAGAGTTGTGCTTGTATTACTTTTGACTCCGACTCCAGGGATCTTTCTGTTTTGTTTTGTTTTTCAGGAGGTTTTAACACAAGTTCCACCAAGCTTAAAGACAAGCTATGACGGCTACTGCCTCCGCGGGCAGTTGAATGTTAACTGCAGATAGCAATTCCAGGTTCCCAAGGTGGCATCTGCTCCCAGCAGATGTGTCAGCTGCTGGTGGAAAGCAGATTAACTCAAGCGTCTTTAGATGAGGACGGGGCAACAATTTGTCTTTTCCTTCAAGCAATCTGATTTTAATTAGACTTCTCCATTGGTAATTCTGCAGCAGAACCATCACGTCTTAATATTATGCTTTATGCATCTTATCACTCACAACTTTCACATTGCAAGTAGTAAAGCAGTGAAAAGATGTTAGTTGGATTCCCTATCTTATTGTATTCCTCCATTATCTGAAAGCACTAACTTTGGATAACAAGAAAAATAATCATTGAAGACCCAGCCAGAGCATGCATGAGTGCTAAGTTGCTTCAGTTTTGTCCCCTTCTCTGCAACCCTATGGACTGTACCTGCCAGGCTCCTCTGTCCATGGGATTCTCTAGGCAAAAATACTAGAGAGGTTGCCATGCCCTCCTCCAGGAGACCTTCCCAAACCAGGAATTAAACCTACATTTCCTGAAACTCCTGCATTACAGGCATATTCTTTACCATGGAGCCACCTGGGAAACTCCAGCTGCAGCATACTGAAAGTCAAAATCCTTCAGAACTGGGTGCTGTTTTGAAGGATGTAGTATCCACTATTAAAAATCTCTCCTATATTCAGTTACTCTTAATGGCTTCATATCTCTCCATACGTTACAGAATTCATCTTTTATTTTTTATTGTGGTAAATATACATAACATAAAATTCAGCATTTTAACCATTTTTAAGTGCACAGTTCAATGGAATTAATACATTTATACTGTAACTGTCACCATTATCCTTCTTCAGGGATTTTTTTTTTTCCACAAATTGAAACTCTGCACCCATTAAACAGTAACTTTCCATTATCTCCTCCCCTTAGTCTCTGGCAACTACTGTTCCACCTTCTCTTTCTATGAATTTGGCTCTTCTAGTTACCACATAAAAGAATCATATATGATTTGTTCGTGTCTTCAAGGTTCATCCACATTGCACCATGAGTCAGAATTTGCTTTCTTTTTAGGATGGAATAATATTTCATATCAATAGAATGTATGTACTATGCTGAGCTTAGTCACTCAGTCATGTCAGACTCTTTGCTACCCTGTGAACTGTAGCCTGCCAGGCTCTTCCGTCCATGGGATTCTCCAGGAAAGAATACTGGAGTGGGTTGCCATGCCCTCCTCCAGGGGATCTTCCCGATCCAGGGGTCAAATACAGGTCTTCTGCACTGCAGGTGGATTCTTTACCATCTGAGCCAACAGGGAAGCCCAAGAATACTGGAACGGTTAACCTATCCCTTCTCCAGGGAATCTTCCCAGCCCAGGAATCAAACCCATGTCTCCTGCTTTGCAAGTAGAGTCTTTACCAGCTGAGCTGCCAGGGAAGCCCATATATGTACTGCATTTTGTTTATTCATTCATCTGCTGATGGATTGCTTCTACCTTTTGGTTATCTTGAATAATGCTGCTCTGAGCATGCCTGTACAAATATCTCTTTGAGCATCTGCTTTTAATTATATTGGGTGTATACTCAGAAGTGGAATTGCTGCATCATTTGGCAATTCTATTTTTAAAATTTTGAGGAAAAATCACAGTTTTCCACAGCAGTTGAACAACTTTATATTCCCTCCGTGAGTGTATAAAGGTCCAATTTTTCCCTTCGCTACATCCTCTCTTACAGTTGCAGTTTCTGTTTTGGTGGTTTTTTTTCTTTTTTAATAATAATGATCTTAATGGGTATAAAATTATATCTCATTTTGGCTGTGATTTACATTTCCTTCATGGGATATAGATGGGGAAACAGTGGAAAGAGTGTCAGACTTTATTTTGTGGGGCTCCCAAATCACTGCAGATGGTGATTGCAGCCATGAAATTAAAAGATGCTTACTCCTTGGAAGAAAAGTTATGACCAACCTAGGTAGCATATTCAAAAGCAGAGACATTACTTTGCCGACTAAGGTCTGTCTAGTCAAGGCTATGGTTTTTCCTGTGGTCATGGATGGATGTGAGAGTTGGGCTGTGAAGAAGGCTGAGCGCCGAAGAATTGATGCTTTTGAACTGTGGTGTTGGAGAAGACTCTTGAGAGTCCCTTGGACTGCAAGGGGATCCAACCAGTCCATTCTGAAGGAGATAAGCCCTGGGTGTTCTTTGGAAGGAATG
>SJYX01018469.1:43943-68994 GCA_006410675.1 Oreotragus oreotragus
GATGGACGTGAGTCTGAGTGAACTCCAGGACTTGGTGATGGACAGGGAGGCCTGGCATGCTGCGATTCATGGGGTCGCAAAGAGTCAGACACAACTGAGTGACTGAACTGAACTGAATGATTAGTGACAGTAAGTGTGTTCATGTGCATATTGGTCATTTATATACATTCTTTGGAGAAATGTTCATTCAAGTATTTTCCCATTTTTTAATGACTTTTCTTTATTGTTGAGACCTAAGAATTCTCCGTATATTCTGAATATTAACCCTTTATCAGACATATGACTTGCAAATCATGGATTTCTTTCTCACTCTGCTGATAATGTCATTTTTGATGTAGCCTAATTTGTCTATCTTTTTTTTTTTTTTTTGCTACCCGTGATTCTGGCATCTTTTCAGGGAACCATTGCCAAGTCCAAGATCATGAACATATGCCCTACGTTTTCTTCATAAAATTTTATAGTTCTTATATGATCTTTTGATCTATTTTCAGTCAAATTTCAATATGGTATAAAGTAAGGATCCAGCTTTGTTGTTTTGCATTTGAATAGTCAGCTTTCCCAACATTTGTTGAAGAAGCTGTCCTTTCCCTACTGTGCCCTTGTCAAAGGTCATTTGACCATATATGTGTGGTTTGTATCTGGGCTCTTTATTCATCTACTCCATTGGTCTATATTTCTACCTTTATGATGGCACCACACTCTTTTAATCACTGTAGCTTGTAGTAACTTTCAAAATTAATGAATATGAAACCTCCAAATTTGTCCCCCTTTTTAAGACTGTCTTGGCTATTTGGGTTTCCTCAAGCTTCCATGGTGAATTTTTCTGTTTCTGCAAAACCGGTGTTTTCATAGGGATGACATTGAATCTGAAGATGTCTTTGAGTATTTTTGCCATCTTAATAATATTATTATTTTTTTAATCCATGAACACAAAGTGTCTTTCCATATATTGCTATCTTCTTTAATTTCTTTCAGCAATATTTTCTAGTTTTCAGTATATAAATCTTTTGCCTCCTGGGTTAAGTTTATTCCTCAGTATTTTTTATCTTTTTCATGTCCTTTTCATGATATTGTAAGTGGAATTGTTTTCCTAATTTCCTTTTCTGATCATTCACTGTTAGTGTTTAAAAGTGCAAACGATTCTTTCACATTGATTTTGTAATCTGAAACTTGTTGGATTTATTTAATAGTTCAGTGTTTTTGGTGTGTGTGTGCTTCAGGATTTTCTACATATAAGAGTTCTCATCTGTGAACATATGAGAGATAATTTCACTTCTTCTTTTCTGATTGGAATGCCTTTATTTATTTATGTTTTACTTTCCCGATTGTTTTGGGTAGGACTTCCAGTACGTTTTGAAGTCTTACCCAAAGAAGTAGTTAAAGTGGGCACCCTTGTCATGCTCTTGACCTTAGTGAAAAGCTTTCATTATTTACCAGTTAAGTATCTTAGCTGTAGAATTTTTACGTATGGCCTTTATTATGCTGAGGCTATTTCTTTTATTATGGAGATTTAAAAATCCAAGGAAAGAACCATTCCTACAAGAGGTTGATTTTGCTTTGGTTTCACTGAATTGAAACCTAGCCATGTCCAACGTATGACTAAGAGAACTGGCATAAACTGTACTGGCTGAGACACTTAAACCTGACCTTCAAGGATGGAGCAGGGAAGCATAAGAGGGTGGGTCCCCTGGACACCACTTTCACTGCTTTGATTAGTGAAGAAGTCTTACCGAAGACTTGTAATTTTATTCAAGAAGCAGCACTAAAGGTATAGATTTGTCTGAAATGAAAAATTGAATCCCCACATAGGACAAAGAACTTTAATCAATCAAGATACTAGCCTAAAGCTTAGGGGAAATGAATGAGTATTGTAATGAAGGAAGTCATAAATAAACCAGCATATCTAGCAGGAGAAATAACTAGTGGGAGAAATGAAAACTGTAACCTTTACCTATGTTTCTTAGCTTGTTCTGCAGTATAACTAGTTTTGTCTCCATTCCATACTTACACTATAATATTTTACTGTATTGTATTGAGAGGGTTAAATTTCCATTTGCCTTATAGTTTGTAGCATATCAAAGAATTTTGATCAGATTAGGAGGCAAGGATATTCAATGGTAGACCCTGGTCTTGAGAAAAATTTTAGTAACCACAATCCCTGGGAATGGACTTCAAGCAAATCTCCATTTGAGAATGGAGAATGGCTATAGCTAAATATACAACTATAGCATAATAGCATATCAGTATCAGTATCAGTTCAGTCATTCAGTCATGTCCAACTCTTTGTGACCCCCATGGACTGTAGCACACCAGGCTTCCATGGGCATCACCAACTCCCAGAGCTCATTCAGACTCATGTCCATCAAGTCAGTGATGCCATCTAACCATCTCATCTTCTGTCATCCCCTTCTCCTCCTGCCCTCAATCTTTCCCAGCATCAGGCTCTTTTCCAATGAGTCAGTTCTTTTCATCAGATAATATTGGAGTTTCAGCTTTAGCATCAGTCCTTCCAATGAATATTCAGTACTGATTTCCTTTAGGATGTACTGGTTGGATCTCCTTGCAGTCCCAGGGACTCTCAAGTAGCATAACAGCATATAGAGTTGGATTTTCACCACTGCACATAGTTGAAGAGAATGGTAGGTTAAGCATACCGTATTATAAAAATAAAAGTGTTGCTCTTCCACTGGGAATTCCCAATAGACAACACAACTAGCATTGACATCACCAACCAGAAATCCCAATCTCTCTTTCTTTCCCCTGTCCTGCAAACCACAATCACAATCCTATATAAGACTGAGCAAAGGAAAGAAGGAGAAAATAAGATTTATATGATGAAAAATAACTCCCTTCCCTTTCTGAAGCTAAATGTATGGGAGGAGAAGTAATGAGGTGATAGATATGAGAGAAAGAACCTTGAAAAATAAAGGTGGGGGAAACTCAGTTTATATTTAGATTGTCATTGACTCTTTTGCAACACCATGGACTTAAGCCTGCCAGATTCTGTCTATGGGATTCCTCAGGCAAGAATACTAGAGTGGGTTGCCATTGCCTTCTCCAGGGGATCTTTCTAATCCAGGGACTGAACCTGCATTGGCAGGCAGATTCTTTACCCCTGGGCCACTAAGGAAGCCCCCATATTTAGATTACATTCTATTAAATTAATTTCACTATTCAAGAAACATTTACTGAGATCTTAGCCACTGTTCTAACTTCTGAGAATGACAAAAATAAAAAAATTTAGACAATCAGACAGACAGAACTGTAAGTTAAAAAATTACAACACAATATGATAAAAGGTAGTGGAAAGCAGAGAGAAAAAGGACTCACCACCTGTCCTGCCAGGTGAGGGCAGACAGCAAGGCTTCCTGGAGGAGGTGTTACTCAAATACACCTTGAAGAGCAGAAGTTGGATTATGAGACAGAAAAGATAGAAATAAAAATTCTCAGGAGAGAAAATAGAAGTAGAGGAAGTTTTATGTTTTTAGGAGCCTTTCCTTTATCTATAAAGTTTGAATATTTTCTGAAGGAAAACTACTGAGACGATTTCAGGAGAAGAACAACGTGGAGCTGTATGCTTTTCACATAGATCATTCTGGCAATGCTTTTAATATGAATAAGGAAGGTGGTCACTTTATGGAGGGAAATCAATTAAAAAGATGAATCAATAAGGCAAGGAGGGACCAAGGACTGTACTAATGCAGTGACTGACCTTGAGGCTGAAGTGGAGGACAGGCAGTTGTGTTGAGAATTAAGGAAGCATCTTTGAAAAGCTTGGAGTTGGAGAGAAGGGTGGTGATTCTGTGATAGCTCTAATTTTTCTTAGATGAGAAGCTTTTAAAAGGAACAGACTTATTACAACTTCTTGTTCAGAAACAGAGACATTAATTTTATTGTAGAGTTACCATAGTACATCGGGGAAGACACAGGTTCCAGAGTGACACGTAACGTATAAGTTGTAGCTCCCAAAGAGACAGGCTGATGATACTGAAAATGTTTTTCAGCCTCCCCTAGCTTCAGCTTTCTCATGTGCAAAACAGAAATAGTAATGTTTCCCTAATTATTATAAGATCACTAGAAAGGTAAAATATGATAGCCCATAAAATAATTGGTACACAGTCTGGTTGGCCCATAGTAGATCCCCACAAAATGTTGGCTTTCTTCCTCTCATTTATTCTCATTATTAATAATGAGGTGTATGACAATAACATGGTCATTTTGCTAACTAAATGTGCTTTTTTAAACGTTAGAAATATATTTATATATTTGTATGAATATGTAATATATATATACTATATATATGGGGCTTCCCAAGAGACGTTAACAGTAAGAACTCACCTGCCAGTTCAGATAGACGTAAGAGATGCTGGTTCAATCCCTGAGTTGAAAAGATCACTTGGAGGAAGGCACAGCAACCCACTCCAGTATTCTTGCCTGGAGAATCCCATGAACAGAGTAGGCTGGCAGGCTGTAGTCCATAGAGTTACACAGAGTCTGACATGACTGAAGTGACTTAGCACACAGGCATACTGTATATACATATTATATGTTGTATACTTTATATATATATGGCTTTTTATTTTTTTCAAAGCTCCATTTAAAGAAAAAATAACTCTCCTTCAGTTAACCCATTGTTTTAATCCTCCAAGATATTTTAAAACTATGTCATACTTTTCAGTTAGTATGCAAAACTGCAATATTAAGTATGTGTCTCTCTCCCTATCTGGAGTGTAAACTCCTGAGCAATGATTAATATATAGCATTCCCATTATAGGGCTTTGGTCATACAATTTTAAAGTAGTTTGCTCTATTGACTGACCTAACTGAGCACTTCCCATGTTTTAAATTATATGGAAGTGATAAATGCACAGAATTTGAAAAATACTGATACCATCCTCTTTCTTGTTATGTATTAACAGCACAATCTCAAACTTTTTGTTTTGTAATCATCTTGTTTACATGCCCGAACCCCAGTCTAGTCCAGCTCTTGATCCTGTTAGAACCCATTTTTCTGCATCAAAAGTATATCTTTCCAAACTATTGTCTGTATAAATATGTGTATGTTTATGTGTGTTTGTATCTTTAAACAACCCACAGTGTGCTTTGGCATATGCATTTTAAAACTGTATCCTGCTTTTAATTCTTCCTCCTAATTCTTTCACATGATTTTAGGTTTCTGTACACACCATGTGATCCTAATTCATTCATGGAAATTTAATTTATTGCTTTTGACTTATAAGTATGAAAACTCAAGGTACGTAGATACTTTATTTTACATACCTTTTTTCTGATTGGTAGACATTTATGCTTCTCCTTTGCTTTTTCATGCAACATTACCATTAATATATTCATACACATTTAATCAATTCTAGGCTAATGTAATAAGAGAAATAATTATGCCTCAAAGTATCTGTCAAAGGCAGAATGGGTAAAAAAAGAATGGAAAGCGCTTTTCTGTTTCTTTTCTGTTTTTCCTCATATAATTATTTTCACAGTAAGTGATAATATTTTCATCAGCAGGCAAGAAAAGCAAGAAAAAGCAAGAGAATTTATAGAATTTATCCATAAGAAACTCTACTTCAGTGGGGGAAGGTGGCACAGGAATTATATCTCCCTTGATGATCAGTATACACTCCTGTACAGAAATAATCCAGTTGATACTTTTCTTTTTTTAAGAAGCATCTACTACATAAGAACTTCACAGAGGTAAAAATAGAGGTAGCAGAACAGCAATAAACATACAAAACTTTTCTATCATCATGAAGACATCTTATGCTGCTTTTTATAGACCCACCAATCTTTCTCCCAACCAAGGATCCTCTCAGACACCTGACAGCCAGGAGTCTGTTTTCCATCCCTACAACCTTGTTTTTTTGAGAATGCTATATAAAAGGAAACCTACAAATGGAATGTTATATAAATGATTTTTCACTCAGCCAAACCCCCTTGAGATCCACCCTAATTTTACACATCAGTTTGCTCCTTTTCATTTGTTCCTTTTTATTGGTGAGTGGTATTTGATAGAATAGTTACAACTGTCCAATGACCATTTACTCACAGAAGATCATTTGGGTTGTTTGTAATCCAGGACTATTCCAAATAAAGCTGATGTGCTCCATGCTCAGTCACTTCATTTGTGTCTGACTCTTGGCAACCTTATGAATGGTAGCCTGCCAGGCTCCTCTGTCCATGGGAGTGTTAAGGCAAGAATACTAAAGTGGGTTGCCATGCCCTCCTCCAGGGGAACTTCCCGACCCAGGAATCAGATTTGTGTCTCCTGTACTGCAGATGGTTTCTTTACCACTGAGCCATCAGGGAAGTCCAAAATAATGCTCAGGCTCACATGGGAAAGAATCTGCCTACAGTGTGGGAGACCTGGGTTCAATCCCTGGTTGGGAAGAGCCCCTATAGAAGGGAACAGCAACCCACTCCAATATGCTTGCCTGAACAATCCCATGGACAGAGGAGACTCATGGGCTTACACTCTATGGGGTGTCAAAGAGTCAGACACAACTGACTGGTTAACACTTTCACTCTCAGAAAGAGCAGAGATTTTAGAACTATATTGTCCAATAGAGTAGTCAGAAACTCCATAAGGGCACAGCACTTGAAATGTGATTAATGTAAGTGAGGAACTGGATTTTTAATTTGAGTTTGAGTTAAATTGAATCAAAATTTTAAAACTGACAGTTTTAAAATTGATTTAATTATTAGAAGATTTTAAAGTATGTTTGGGACAACTTGAGTGTATAAAACTACTTTCTCAGCTATATGCCTATCTAAATACAGATCAAGTATTTCCAATGAAATTTAGCTTCCAAGATTAGTTGCACTGAAGTGTAATATACACACCAGATTGCCAAGAAAAAAATGTTAAATATACCATTGCTAATTTTGTGTGTTGATATACATGTTGAAATGATGTTATTTTGGATGTATATATGTGCTCAGGCGCTCAGTCATATCCAACTCTTTGCAACCCCATGGACTGTAGCCTGCCAGGCTCCTCTGTCCATGGAATTTTCCAGGTAAGAATATTGGAGTGGGTTGCATTTCCTTCTCCAGTTGATCTTCCCAACCCAGGGATCAAACCCACAACTCCTGCACTGGGAGGTGGATTCTTTACCATCATGCCACCTGGGAAGCTCATTATTTTGGATATATAAGGTTAAATAAAATATGGTATTAACTTAGTTCATATATTCATTCTTATTTTTAAAAGCAGCTACTGGAAAATTTAAAATATTATATGTGACTCACATTATATTTTCATTGGATGTACTGTATTATAAGACACATTATAAAAATAGCCAATTTTCTTGGTGAGAAAAACAAGCTTCAGAAGGTGTAAGTGCCTTAACCAAGATCAAACAGCTGATCAGAAGCACGATTAAGTGAAACTTTCTGACTTCCAGTCCAGATCTCCAGAAAATGCCTTGAAGATTAGCTTGATAATGATATACTCAACTAAGTCTGAATGAATTTTTTAAAAATTGCAGTAAAAATCCTCCAATGATGTTGCTCTGTCTTTAGTTTTTTTAAATATCAAAGAGTAATTCTCAGGAGAAACATCCATGTTATGTTGTAATTATGTTTAATTTTAATTTCTATTGGAGAAAGTCCTGTACTAATTTAATGTTACATGAATTTGGGCTAGTTCATTGGATTTGTGAAGGTTTTCTTTGCCTAGATGATCGCCTTTTTTATTTTTAATTTTTAATAAAAAGAGAACTTTATTCTTTCTTCCTTTCATCTGGAAAGTGACTGTAATTCCTTTGTGTTGGCTGCCTGTTACTGTTATTGTGTAACAGTCGTAAGTGGAAGAATTACCCATTAACAAACATACTGCAGTCTTCATAATGCCAACAATGACTCATACCGTCAATACAAAACAGCTAACTTTTACATTTCTAAGATGCAGCAAAAATATAACTTCCTTAAATGTTCATAGTTCCACTCCAGGTAACATCAAATTTGGCACAAGATTACGTACAGAAGTGCTCTATTAGTTTTGTAATTTGCAAGGTTTCTATAATCTTCCATTTTATTATTCCTCTTGCTTGCTTTCCACCCACCAAAGAAAACCTAGCTGAAACTATACCCCAAGGTCTGCTGAATGTTTCAATTAGAAAAACTCACTGCTGGAAATTGCTTTAATAATACTTAGACCTAAGGGGAAAAAGAAAGAGAGAGAAAGGTGACAAGAAGTAGAAATTTTCAAGCCTATAGACAGACTTGCCATGAAAAAAACTAAGAGTGACAACCAGAACTTTGAGAATTAACAGACAAATCCTGGATACAGTGATTATGCATGCATGCTAAGTCACTTCAGTCTTGTCTGACTCTTTTCGACCCTATGGACTATAGCCCGCCAGGTGCCTCTGTCCATGGTATTCTCCAGGCAAGAATCCTGGAGTGGATTGCCATGCCCTTCTTCAGGGGATCTTCCTGACCCAGGGAGCGAACCACCATCCCCTGCATTGGCATTTGGGTTCTTTACCTCTAGTGCCACTTGTTACTATAGTTCTAATATTAATGTAAAACCTTTCATATGACAAATACATGCACCTAAACAAAATATTTGGTCAAAGGTCAAGTTGATCATTTATACACTAAAATCTAAAATGCTTCCTTCTGACATAGTAGTTGTGGCAGAGATGTTTAATGATTGATGAGTGCATGTCCATGTGCTTTCCCACATCTCCTAACTCTTTGCAGTTAGGTGAGGTCACATGACTGATTCTGTCATAATAGGCTGTGAGTAGAAATGATGTGTGTCAATGGCATAGCAAGTCATGTAAGAACTGGGAAGTAAAAGTGATGGTTTGTGTTGAGGATGTCTATTTAACTAAGCTGTATCTATGTTTTAAAGAATTCCATCCCTGTGTGATTCTGAGTTAGAGCTGGGCCAAAGAGAAATTCACACAAAGGTTCAGAAGGCAGAAGTGAATTTCCATCTAAAGGTCTTTGTGATTAGACAGCAAAAGATTGATGAAGAAGGGTCATAGTTTCCAGCTTTGTTCTTACTCATCACCCACTATGCTCATCTCTTCTTTCTGTCCACTGAGAGCGATGGCAAACCAGATTCACCAATAAGGACAGAAGCAACAGGCTTTTGTATGCTTCTCCACTGGCAGTTCTTTGTAGCCCTAACCTGACCACGAGATATCCTTGGATTGCCACATTCAATCACAAGCTCCTCCTAGTCCACATATGCCAATGCATAAGGTAGGATTGTTGTTGGTTATTTAGTCATTAAGTCATGTCCAATTCTTTTGCAACTCCATGGACTATATCCCTCTAGGCTCCTCTGTCCATGGAATTTACCAGGCAAGGGTTTTGGAGTGGGTTTCCATTTCCTTCTCCAGGGTATCTTTCCAACCCAGGTATGGAACTAGCTATCTTCTGCATTGCAGATGGACTCCTGCATTGCAGATGGATTCTTTACCACTGAGCTACCTGGGAAACTCTCTAGGATAAGATTATTTGGTTTTATTTTTCCTCCAATTTTCTACATCTACTTCTCACATACTTCTTTCTCCAGCTCTTCCCATATCTTCCAAAAAATATGTAAAGACCCATTCCTTTGAAAGTCCCCTATTCCATGATACTCAAACAATGGATTCCTGTCTGATACTGTAACTCTTTGACTCTGCTTCTCCATTACCTCAGTCACTGTGGAGGCAGCCTGTTGAAATGATATAGCAACAACATCGCAGCCATCAAGACTGATGTACATGAAGCATAGTGCCTCTTGAGTGTGATGCTCGTGGTTCTATTTCCAATCTTTTGGTGGTTAGCTTTAAAACTTTATAAAACATCCTTGACAAGTCTAAATTTAGTTGATCTCTTTCTGTGGCTTAAATAATTAAAATAATTTTAGAATATCAGCTCTCCTGCGCTCAGACTTCTTTATGGTCCAACTCTCACATCTATACATGACTACTGGAAAAACTATATCTTCGACTATACAGACCTTTGTTGGCAAAGTGATATCTCTGCTTTTAATAGACTATCGACGTTAGCCATAACTTTTCTTCCAAGGAGCAAGTGACTTTCAATTTCATGGCTGCAGTCACCATCCTCAGTGATTTTGGAGACCAAGAAAATAAAATCTGTCACTGTTTTCATTTTCTCCCCACTTATTTGCCATGAAGTGATTGGACCAGATGCCATGATCTTAGTTTTTTGAATGTTGAGCTTTAAGTCAGTTTTTTTTTTTTTTTTCACTCTCCTCCTTCTCCTTTATCAAGAAGCTCTTTAGTTCCTCTTTGTTTTCTGCCATTAGGGTAGTGTCATCTACATATCTAAGGTTGTTGATATTTCTCCCAGCAGTTTGATTCCAGCTGTGAATAATTCATCCCAGCATTTCGCATGATGTACTCTTCATATGTTAAGTAAGCAGGGTGACAATATATAGCCTTGACGTATTCCTTTCCCAGTTTTGGGCCAGTCCATTTTGCCATATGCCGTTCTGTTCCTTTTTGACCCACATACAGATTTTGCAGGAGGCAGGTAAAGTGGCCTGGTATTCCCACTTCTTGAATAATTTTCCAGATTGTTATGATCCACACAGTCAAAGCCTTTAGCATAGTCAGTGAAGGAGAAGTAGATGTTTTACTGGAATTCTCTTGCTTTTTCTATGATTCAGCAGATGTTGATAATTTGATCTCTGGTTCCTCTGTCTTTTCTAAATCCAGCTTGAACATCTGGAAGTTCTCTGTTCATGTATTACTGAAGCTTACCTTGGAGAATTTTGAACATTTCCTTGCTAACATGTGAAGTGAGGCAACTGTATGGTAGTTTGAACATTCTTTGGCATTGCCCTTCTTTGAAATTGTATTGAAAACCAACCTTTTTCCAATCCTGTTGTCAAAACTGATTTTTCCAAATACTAGATCCCACATGTCACAGCTAAGACTCGGCAAGCCAAATAAATAAATAAATAATTTGAATTTTAAAAAGTCAACTATTGATCCCTGCTGCAACGTGGATGTATTCTTCCAAGTGCAAATAGCCTGATCAAATGGATACATGCTATGCAATTTTATTAATTTAATGTTCTAGAAAAGGAAAATTCTAAGGAAGCAACATAGATCAGCTGCTGTCAGGGCTTAAGGGTGATGAAAAGGGTTGTCTACAAAAGGAGAACAGCCAGAGGAAAGCTGGGGGATGATGGAAATGTTCCTTATCTTCTCTATGGATAATGTTCTACACATGTTTCAAAACCCATATACTAGAGAAAGCAAAAAGCAAGTTACTATATAAAAATTGAAAAGAACGCACTTGAGTCAGACCTAATGAGGTGAACGAACCTAAAGCCTATTATACAGAGTGAAGTAAGTCAGAAAGAGAAAGACAATATTGTATATTAATTTAGGCATATGGAATCTAGAAAGATGGTACTGATGAACTTATTTGCAGGGCAGCAATGCAGACACAGACATAGAGAGTAGACTTGTGGACACAGTGAAGGAAGGAGAGAGTGGGACGAATTGAGAGAACAGCATGGAAACATATACATTATCATATGTAAAATAAATAGCAAGTGGGAATTTGCCATGTGACACAGGGAGCTCAACCCAGAGCTCTGTGACAACCTAGAGGGGTGGAATGGGGTGGGGGATGGGAAGGGTTTCAGAAGGGAGGGGACATATGTATAACTGTAGTAGATTCATGCTGATGTACGGCAGAAACGAACACAATATTGTAAAGCAATTATTCTCCAATTTAAAACAATGAAAAAAGATTAATTTGAAATATTTTATTTTAATAAGGAAAAATATCAATATTTGACAAATCTGGTGTAATAGTTACTAAGAACTTAATTGTAATCCTCTCTGCAAATATAAAATTAAGTTATATTGTTAGAGTCAGGTTACTGGTCACTGTGTGGGGTAACGAATCTATGGGGGTGATGAAATTTAATTGAGCTACAGAGTAGTGATTTCTACTGATGACAAGTTATAATAATAATGAGTAACCACACTTCAGGCATACAAAATGGAGTCGAGGGGTCAGTGAGGTTCTGGTCTCAGAAACAAATATCTCTGCTCTAATAAGAACTTGAACTTTCTTTAAACTGTACCAGACCCAAGTACACCATTAGCTTTATTCAGAGCAAATTCTGCCAGCTGCAAACTTATGGTCTCAAGTCTTCTCTTGTAACTATGCAACCATTTCAGACCCCCACCAATCCTTAGTTAACAAGCACCCTTACTTCCTGCCAGGTCCAATTATAATTCTTGATAAATAACCCATGTAACTAACTGTAACCTTGTGGTTTTTTTACTTAGAAGCCTCCCCCATTTTGTCATCCCATGGAATGCAATTCAAGTGCTTCTTGAATCTGTGTTTCCTGGGTTACAGTCTTAACAAATCCCAAATAAACACCTTTTTATTTGAATCAGGTCTCCATTTGTAAAGTTTTGGTTAGCTGTACAATATTTTCTACTTTTCAATAAAAGTTTCATGCAACATAAAATATAGGGTAGACAGTATCTTGTGTTCTTTTCAAATACATGATTTTTTAGTTGTAGGAAGTACAAATATTATATCATCAAAGTTAACCCTATTTAAACATGATACATGTGACCTTTGACAAATAATTTAATTGTCCTAGTAAAATAATAATTAGAATAGTTCATCCTTAAATTTCTTTCCATTCTATATATTGATGATTGCAAACTCATTTGTAAAAACCTATTTATTACATATTTAGTAGCTTATTAGTTCTCCAAATTTCATCAGCAAGGATTGTGAAACAGACATGTTTTAGTTTCCTATTAAAGGGATTTTCAACTGATTAAAACCTGTTTTCTAAATTTTAATATTTTTTATTTAACATGGAATATTTGCTTATTTTTAATCCTGCAAATTTTCAGGGTAGGCGTTTTAAAACCTCATTAACAAATACTTTAGGGATGTTTGTTTTTATTTATTTTCATAAATGGCACACATGATTCTGGAGGGTTTTAGAAATATCCTGTTTTTGGCTCTGGATATTAGTGGTGGCTGGATGATAAAACTTCTTCATTGGTATCTCCTTTTTAAGGACAGAATGGTGCATGAGGGGAAAGGGATATAGAGGAAGAAGCAAATGATAGAAAAATTAGAGGAATGCTTTATGAATTACTTCAAATCTAACAAGAGTGAGTCTACAAATATTTGAAAAGATTGCATCTTTCAAAGCTTGAAAGTTAATGAGAATAAGCAAGATCATACTGGATGTAGCTGATGGCCTGGTGGAATTCTTCAGATAGTTGCTGTTGTAGTCTTGTCTGCCTCTTTGTGATCCTATGCACTACAGTCTGCCAGGCTCCTCTGTCCATGAGATTTACCAGGCAAGAATACTGGAGTAGGTTGCCATTTCCTTCTCCAGGGGATCTTTTCCACCCAGGGATTGAACCCATGTCTCCTTCATTGGCAGGTGGACACTTTAGCAGTGAGCCACCTGGGAAGCCTACTCATATCCTATGGAGACAATGAATAGAGTCAGTATGGTGTGAGAAGTAATTTGAGAGACAGAATGACTTAACGTTTGAATCAGACTCTTACTTTGTACATCTGTAGAGTCAGATGCCTTATGAGAGGTAGAAATACTTTCTACTTAAAGGCAGAAATTCCTTAGATGCTATAAGAATTAAATAGAATTAGCATACAAGGTTCCTAGAGCACATCTGATTCACAGTAGATATTCAGTAAATACTAATTCATTTCTTCTGTTTCTTTGTGGAAATACGCAGATTGAGGATTCTACATAAAATATTGGTAATATTGATGCTTTTCTAATTTTATTTGAAAAATAAAACTAAGATAAATTAATGAAAATAGATATGACCCATCAGGAATATTTTAAATTTTCAAGGAAAAACTGAGAATCTTTAGTCTAAAAGAGTTCTACTGTGAACAAAATTTCACATTAATAAAGGCTAAAGAAAGATCCTGTGCATGTGTGTGTTAGTCACTCTGTCATGTCTGGCTATTTTCGACTGCACAGACTCTGTTAGGCTCCTCTATCCATGGAATTCTCCAGGCAAAAATCCTGAAGTGGGTTGCCTTTCTTTCTATAGGTAATCTTCCAGATCCAGGGATTGAATCCAAGTCTCCTACATTGTAGGCAAATTCTTTACCATCTGAGTCACCAAGGAAAGAAAGGTCCTTCAGTTCAGTTCAGTCGTTCAGTTGTGTCCAACTCTTTGTGACCCCATGGACTGTTTGTAGTATGCCAGACTTCCCTGTCCATCACCAACTCCCAAAGCTTTCTCAAACCCATATCCATTGAGTCAGTGATGCCATCCAACTATCTCATCCTCTATCATCCCTTTCTCCTCCTGCCTTTAATCTTTCCCAGCATCAGGGTCTCTTCCAATGAGGAAAGAAGACCCGCAGTTCAGATCAGCTCAGTCGATCAATCGTGTCTGACTTTTTGTGACCGCATGGACTGCAGCACTCCAGGCCTCCCTGTCCATCACCAACTCCCGGAGTTTACCCAAACTCATGTCCATTGAGCCGGTGATGCCATCCAACCATCTCATCCTCTGTCATCCCCTTCTCCTCCTGCCTTCACTCTTTCCCAACATCAGGGTCTTTCAAATGAGTCAGTTCTTCACATCAGGTGGCCAAAGTATTGGAGTTTCAACTTCAACATCAGTCCTTCCAATGAATATTCAGGACTGATTTCCATTAGGATGGACTGGTTGGATCTCCTTGCAGTCCAAGGGACTCTCAAGAGTCTTCTCCAACACCACAGTTCAAAAGCATCAGCTCAGCTGTCATTCAAGTCCAACTCTCACATCCATACCTGACTACTCGAAAAACCATAGCCTTGACTAGACAGACCTTTGTTGGCAAAATAATGTCTCTGCTTTTTAATATGCTGTCTTGGTTGGTCATGAATTTTCTTCCAAGGAGTCTTTTAATTTCATGGCTGAAGTCACCATCTGCAGTGATTTTGGAGCCCCCCAAAATAAAGTCTGTCACTGTTTCCACTGTTTCCCTATTTGCCATGAAGTGATGAGACCAGACGCCATGATCTTAGTTTTCTGAATGTTGAATTTTAAGCCATCTTTTTCACTCTCCTCTTTCACTTTCATCAAGAGGCTCTTTAGTCTTCTTCATAGGAAGACTCCATGAGGTTACAAATTCATTAGTTTTATATCTCACATCTACTGAAGAGAACTAGACAAGCACTTTCAAAAGTATTCGCACCATAATCTCAAGTATGTAAAAGAAACTGTTGTCAAATACAAGCTTATGTGCGTGGTGATCAGATTGTTATGTGTATCTCTTGAGGAGGAACCAAGACTCTGCCCACATTCCTGCACTATTGCTTCCTGACTGCCTTTCTTTTGTTTCTGCCTTCCTTGACACTTCAAATTAGTAACAGAATCTGCCCTTCCAATGTCAGGGAAGGTCTAGGAAGCTGAAAACCTTGTTCTTACAAACAAGAAATGGGGGACACAGAAAAGCTTTTGTACCTGGTAGTGGCCCACAAGGTCTTGCTCAGTTTCAAATTTTCATATACACATGTATACCTACACACATACACAAGCTCATAGGAAAAGTCTGAAAGATATACATGAAATATAAATTGTACTTTTCTCTGGGAAGTGGACATTAGAGGACTTTTATTTTCTTTCATAATCAACCTCATTTAATAAATATCATGCATTGGCTTCCCTGGTTGCTCAGGCACTGAAGAATGTGTGCAATGCAGAAGACCCAGGTTCTATCCCTGGGTCAGGAAGATTCCTGGAGAAGAAAATAGCTACCCACTTCAGTATTGCTGCTTGGAACATTCCAGGAACAGTAGAACCTGGCAGGCTGCCATCAATGGGGTCATGAAAGGTCAGACACAACTAGCAACTAACACTTTCACACTTCCACTTTTCATGCACATTTTTTTCCCCCTAGACCAATCAGCATATGGGATCTGAGTTCCCTGACTAGGAACTGAACCTGTGCCCCCTGCATTGGGAGGCACACTGACACTGGAATGGAAGTAGAACAGACACAGGAGCACAACAGGCCAAAACAGTACAGATACAAGAGGTCAGTGTGGGAAATAGCTGGCTTAGTATTCAAACCACCAGCAAAACTCATAAAGCCAGGGAGATTCTTAAGAGTAGAAAATGAGGACAGCCAGTGACTATTCAGCTTACTGACCCTGAGCCTTACATTTCCCAAGACTGAAGCGATGATTCACTAAGAGAAAGTTCATTGTAAATACAGATGCACAATGCAGCACAAGGGAGGAAATAAAAGCTTAGGACTGGGCAAAGCAATCGAGAAATTTTTGAAAGCCAAGAAAAAAATTCAACAGTAGAATTCACAGAAGTCATAAAAACAGCAATAGATTGTAAAACAAGTATTTGTGAATAAGGTATAGACTTGGTATTTATATTGTACAATTACAAAGGAAAAAATTTAATCAATTCCACCACTCTGAAATACAGTATTTGATTTCTTCCCTTCATTCTTTGTGTGTGGGTATGTGTGAAGAATCTTATTTTTTTATTTGTCTCATTGTCAAGGCTTTTAAAACTCAGTGACTAATGTGAAGCTTTCTGGTTTGTTTTCCATTTCAGATTGCTTGCTCATTTCTGGGAGCTATGTTTCACCATCAGTGGAATCAGTTTGTAGTTTCCTGTGTGTTCTCTGGAACCAGGAGGTACCTGCCCTCCCAGAGACTGTGTTCCAGGCTGGATTTTTAAAAATGGCTTTGTGGATCTTGGTGGATCACAGATGGGACTGCCTCTTTTATGGTTTCGGGGTTTAGTCACTAAGTTGTGGTGTCCTACTCTTTGCCATTTTGTGGACTGTAGCCTGCCAGGCTCCTCTGTCCATGGGATTTCCCAAGCAAGAATACTAGAAAGTGAAAGTTGTTCAGTTGTGTCCGACTCTTTGGGAACCCATGGAATTCTCAGTCCACGGACTTCTCCAGGCCAGAATATTGGATTGGATAGCCTTTCCGTTCTTCAAGGGATCTTCCCGACACAGGAATTGAACCAAGGTCTCCTGTATTGCAGGTGGATTCTTAACCAACTGCGCTATCAGGGAAACCCTAAGAATACTGGAGTAGGCTGCGATTTCCTTCTCCAGGGGATCTTTCCCACCCAAGCATTGAACCCACATCTCCTGCATTGCATGGGGATTCCTTACTACCTGAGCCACCAGGGAAGCCAAATATGAAAGTCTCCTTTATGTTTATATCTAGATATTGAGCTTATCATAACTCCCAGCAGCCCAGCAAACTGCCTTGTAGGCATACACACAAGCCTGACACAGTGTTGGAGAAACTTGATCCTTCTACTGGTTGGACCAAGGACATCAGCCCAAACTGTACTGTTGCTAAGTGTAGAGTGAGGGGTCAATAAGCCTGCACTCTGGTCTGACTTCTTGGGAGTTTCTTTTTCCCATCTGTAAAGGAAGAGATTGGATTACAGGAAATGAAAGCTCATGCCAACACAAGTGCTAGAATTTCCCTTGGATCCCTTGATCTAGACAAGAGTAAGACCCATATATCTTGTTTGCTTCTTACTGTTACATCAAGAACCACTTTTAATCTGCTGAATTGAAATCAAAATACTATCAGGAAATAGGGAAAGTGAAAGTGAAGTCGTGTCCAACTCTTTGTGACCCCATGGACTGTAGCCTACCAGGGTCATCTGTCCATGAGAGGCACCAATCTGTACTGACTTTAGGACAATGATGTCAACAGAAATAGAACAGAGTACTATAATGTTAGAGTTTTCTTTGTTTTTAGAGCTAGGCAATATGAGACTGACATGACACCATGACACACTTTAGCCGTGCTGCTACCGCTAAGTCGCTTCAGTCATGTCCAACTCTGTGCTACCCCAGAGACAGCAGCCCACCAGGTTCCTCCGTCCTGGGGATTCTCCAGGCAAGAACACTGAAGTGGGTTGCAATTTCCTTCCCCAGTGCATGAAAGTGAAAAGTGAAAGTGAATTTGCTCAGTCGTGTCCGACTTCTAGCAACCCCATGGACTGCAGCCCACCAGACTCCTCCGTTCATGGGATTTTCCAGGAAAGAGTACTGGAGTGGGGTGCCATTGCCTTCTCCAACTTAGCCGTATACTATTATAATAATGATAAACCACATAAGATAGTCTAATAAAATTAAACTATCTAAAAAACATTCTAATAAGAAAAATAGAGCATATATAATCCAGTAGAAATCTGTGGAGTATTATATGACTGATTTAGTCTGAAATAAAGACAGCTACAAGGTACTTACGTGTACACAGGAAATTAATGTGAACTTTATAAACTGTGCTGAATTTAAGATAAATCAGTAACTATTGTTTATTGAAGCATAACTGACACATAACATCACATGCGTTTCAGGTGTACAACATAATGATTCCATATTTGTATTTATTTTGAAAAAGTGAAAGAGAAGTCGCTCAGTTGTGTCTAACTCATTGCAACCCCTAGGACTGTAACCTGCCAGGCTCTTATGTCCATGGGATTTTCCAGGCAAGAATACAGGAGTGGGTTGCCATTTCTTTCTCCAGGGGATCTTCCCAACCTCAACCTAGGAATGAAAGCCAGGTCTCCCTGCATTGCAGACAAAGTCCTTACCAGCTGAGCCACCAGGGAATCCCATATTTTGAAATGATCACCACAATGAGTGTAGTTTACATACATCACCACATAGTTACAAAAACTCCTTTCTTCTTACACTGAGAAATTTTAAGACTTACTTTTAGCAACTTCTGAGTTAAGCAATGTAATATTATTAATATAATCATCATGCTGTATATTACATCCCCATGACTTACTCATTGTATAACTAAAAATTTATACCTCGTTACCCCCTTGCCTCATTTTGCCTATCCCCCTAGTCTCTGCTCCAGGCAACCATCAATCTGGTTTCTATATTCATGAGCTCTTTTTTTTTTTTTTCCCCCTGGGAGAGGGGGATTTTTAGTTTAAAATCCCATATATCATATAGCATTTCTCTTTTTCTTTCTGACTTATTTCACTTACTATAATATCTTCAAGCTCCATGCCTGCTGTCCAAACATTTCTTTTTTATCATTTAATAATATTCTATTTCTCAGGCTGAATAATATACCACATTTTATTTTTCTTTTCATCCATTGGTTGACATTAGGTTTTTTCCATGCCTTGGTTTTGGTAAATAATGCTGCACTGAACATGGACTTACATATATCTTTTATTTATTTTTTTAATTTTTTTTTATATATTTTTTAGAGCATCCATTTTACTTTATTTTACTTTACAGTCTGTCTCTTATACACATCTGNTGGTAAATAATGCTGCACTGAACATGGACTTACATATATCTTTTATTTATTTTTTTAATTTTTTTTTATATATTTTTTAGAGCATCCATTTTACTTTATTTTACTTTACAGTACTCTATTGGTTTGGCATACATTGACATGAATCTGCCATGGATAGTGTTTCATTTTCTTTGCACAAGTACCCAGAAGTAGAATTTCTAGATCACATGTTACTTCTATATTTAACTTTTTGAGGAACATCCTTAATGTTTTCCATAGAAGATCCACTAGTTGACTTTCCCACCAACAATGTACAAGTGTTTCTTTTTTGCCACATATTTGCCAACACTTGTAATTTCTAGTCTTTTGGATAATAGCTATTCTAACAGGTCTGAGGTAATATCTCATTGTGGTTTTGAAATATACTTGCCAAGTTAACACTGATGTTGAGCATCTTTACATGTATCTTTGAACATTTGGATTTTTAAAAAATAATGTCTACTCAGGCCCTCTGGCCACTGTTTAACCAGATTATTTTTTGCTATTGAGTTGTATGGGTTCCTTATAGATTTTGGATATTAGCCCCTTATCAGATATATGATTTCCAAATATTTTCTCAGATTCAGAAGATTGCTGGTTTTGTTGCAGTTTTCTCTTGGTGTGCATTTACAGTATAAAGACAATTACAGAGGGGAAAAAAATCCAATTTCACCACTCTAAAATAACAGATTTATTTTTTTCCCACCCTTTTAATTTGCAGTTACAAAATAAATAAGACATGGTGATATAATGTACAGCATGACTATAGTGACTGTAGTGAATAACACTGTATTGTATAAAGTTGCCAAGAGGAGATCTTAAAAGTTTCCATCAGAAGAAAAAAAATTTACTATGTATACTAAAATTTACTATGGATACTAACTAGATTTATTGTGCTGATCATTTCTCAATGTATACAAATATTGTCACATTGTACCTTAAAACTAATGTAATGTTATATGTCAGTTATATCTCAATTATAAAAACACAGAATATATAATTTATATTTCAATGCAATGGAAATATATAGATATAAAACTACACACATAATAAATTTATGCATGTATATCTTTTTTTCAAACTTGAAATCATAATATAGATTCCACTTTGTCTTATAATTTTCAGTTAGCATTTTATCATAAGTATTTCCCTAAGCCATTAAATTCTTCTTGAAGATATGTTTTGTATCAATTCACTATTAATTCTATTATAAATGTATTAAAATTTAACTGCTTTCTTTAAATAAAAATATGACCAACATTCTTGTACATAAATTTTGTGTCCTTTTTCATTTTCCCTGGAATTCATTGGGTTAAAGATGTTTACAGTCTCACCAAATGTTTGTCCACAATGCTGTGACAATTTCCATTTCCATCAAGGCATCATAATATTTAACATATCTTTTTCAATTATCAATTTTATGAGTCTAAAATAAAAATGTCTCACTGATTTTAATTTTAAATTATGAGGCTGGACATTTTTCATAATTATTTGTGACTTATTTTTATCCTGAGAATTGCTTGGCATAGTTTTAATTGATAATGTCTTTATGTTTTTGGCAATTTATGTAAATGCTTTAACAATTTATTTTTAATTAAAGTAACTTGGGATGCACCAGATAGCAGTCCTAATGTGTGTGCGTGTATGCTAAGTTACTTCAGTCATGTCTGACCTGCTGCTGATTATTAAAAACATTCTTTTATATTCTCTAGAAGGATCAAGGAGTAGCAGTGTCTTAGATTTAATGATATGCAATGACATTGTAAGAATAACAAATGCACACTGAAAAAATAAAAATGATAAGAAAGACTTTAAAATATAAAATGTCTCCCTGACTCCCAGTACCAACCATCAAAGATTTCATAAATTATATATAAACACATATAACTATTTTCTTTGTCTTTATGCATATATATGTGTGATGTAGATATATACTAATATATATATTAATATCTGAGTGACAGAGATCTGAAACAATAAAAGTACATTCTGGTTCATATAATATAACAAAATTGGAGATACTTGTTACCTTTAAAAGGTAGCATTGTCAGCTACTACAGTTCAAAATGGTTTGGGGAAAAATATAAATGATTGTCTTAAATGGCTTCTGAGAGAAACTAGGTTTTACTCAATCTTTGAAGATGGATTTGGGGAAGACAATTTTGACATTCCTTAATATATACTTCCACGGGTCTGTATAGGGAACAGAATATTGTTCTGCACACTTGATATTAATTTTAGATCTTTGGTGTGCTGAATAGTTAATCATACCATCCACCAAGATAACTAGTACATTTTAAGTGATTTTTAGTTTGTCAAAATAAGCAATATAATATAAAACCACAACACTGAAGTTCACACTGTTGACATGGCTGACAAATGGAAAACAGGTTTAAAACTAATGTTTACTGACTTATCCTAGTCCCTCACTTTTGTTTTTTCCAAAGCAAATATGACAATTCTGAGACTAAGGAATTCCACTTTCCATAACTGATGATTCATCAGAGATTACCTTTCCTCAAGTTCTTCCCATTGATACAAATCCTTGCTACTTTAATGTGAAGCCTCTNTCCTAGTCCCTCACTTTTGTTTTTTCCAAAGCAAATATGACAATTCTGAGACTAAGGAATTCCACTTTCCATAACTGATGATTCATCAGAGATTACCTTTCCTCAAGTTCTTCCCATTGATACAAATCCTTGCTACTTTAATGTGAAGCCTCTCTTCATTTTTTGGAATCCAGTTCGACTAACCTGTTAAAATCACTTAGCGTCAGCTTCCTGGTTCCCTTTTCCCTCAAGGATGGAATGATCAGTGTCATCAAAGTAATGTACAGGGATAACTTTAGGGTCAAAACGCCACTTTCCCCTAAAATTTAAATCCAGCACCACTAATCAGACAGTAGGCAATCCCCACAGTCTGACCTCATAATGCCAAAGAAGTGAATTGGAAAAGGAACAGCGATTGTCACACTGGAGTCGCTCAGCACAGGCATCGGAGGTGGAGGCTGTGGTGGAGGGATGGTTGACATGGACAAGCCCGAGGTGGTTATGGGCCCTGGCTATGACAGCCTGCATCGGCACCTCTTGGAGCTCCTGGGTGAGCCTTGGGCAAGAACCTCACCAGCCCAGGCAGATAAGCAGCCTCAGCAGCACAGCAGCAGCTCCAATGGCATTAAATTGAAGAATGATAAATCAGTTCATCAATTAATTCAGAGAAATCTGAATTAAAAGAAAAATCTACAGGAAATAAGAAGGCTAATAGGTTTCATCCTTACTCAAAAGATAAGAATTCAGGCAGTGGAGAAAAGAAGGGTCCAAATCCTAACAGAATTTTTATTAGCAACATCCCATATCGTAAAAAAAAAAATAGTAGAAGGAAAGAAATCATAAAGATCCGAGAAGAAATAAATGAAAAACAAATGAAGAAACAATAGTAAAGGTAAATAAAACTAAAAGCTGGTTCCTTGAGAAGATAAACATAATTGACAAACCATTAGCCAGACTCATCATAATTTTTATTAGCAACATCCCATATTGTAAAAAAAAAAAATAGTAGAAGGAAAGAAATCATAAAGATTTGAGAAGAAATAAATGAAAAACAAATGAAGAAACAATAGTAAAGGTAAATAAAACTAAAAGCTGGTTCCTTGAGAAGATAAACATAATTGACAAACCATTAGCCAGACTCATCAAGAAAAAAAGAGAGAAGAATCAGATCAACAAAATTAGAAATGAAAAAGAAGAGGTTACAACAGACAATGCAGAAATGCAAAGGATTATAAGAGACTATTATGAACACTATATGACAATAAAATGGATAACCTGGAAGAAATGGACCGATTCCTAGAAAAGTTCAATCTTCCAAGACTGAACCAGTAAGAAATAGAAATTATGAACAACCCAACTACAAGCTCTGAAATTGAAGCTGTGAGCAAAAATGTCCCCAAAAAACAAAAACCCAGGACCAGATGGCTTCACAGGAGAATTCTATCAAATATTTAGAGAAGAGCTTATCTTTCTAAAACTCTTTCAAAAAATTGCAGAGGAAGGAATACTTCCAAACTCATTCTATAAGCCCACCATCATTCAGATACCAAAACCAGATAAAGGCAACACACAACAAAGAAAACTACAGGCCAATATCACTGATGAACATAGATGCAAAAACCCTCAACAAAATTTTAGCAAACAGAATTCAGCAACACACCAAAAAGCTCATACACCATGATCACGTTGGGTCTATTCAAGGGATGCAAGGATTCTTCAGTATACACAAATCAATGTGACATACCATATTAACAAATTGAAAGATTAAAAAATATGATAATCTCAATAGATGCAGAAAAAGCCCTTGACAAAATTAAGCACTCATTTATGGTTAAAACTCTTCAAAAAATGGGCATAGAAGGAACCTAGTTCCCTCAACATAGTAAAGGCCATATATGATAGTTCAGTTCAGTTCAGTTCAGTCGCTCAGTTGTGTCCAGCTCTTTGCGCCCCATGAATCGCAGTACGCCAGGCCTCCCTGTCCATCACCAACTCCTAAGCCTACAGCAAACATTATTTTCAATGGTAAAAAACTGAAAGCATTCTCCCTAAGATCAGGAACAAGACAAGAGTGTCCACTTTCACCATTATTATTCAACATAGTTCTGGAAGTCTTAGCTATAGCAATCAGAGAAGAAAAAGAAAAGGAATCCAGATTGGAAAAGAATTAAAGCTCTCACTGTTTGTAGATGACATGACTGTACATAGAAAACACTAAAGACAGTATCAGAAAATTACTAGAGCTAATCAGTGAATTTAGCAAAGTTGCAGGATACAAAATCAGTACACAGAAATCACTTGCATTTCTATATAAAGTGAAGTGAAATCGCTCAGTCGTGTCCGACTCTTTGCGACCCCGTGGACTGTAGCCCACCAGACTCCTCCGTCTATGGGATTCTCCAGGCAAGAATACTGGAGTGGGTTGCCATTTCCTTCTCCAGGGGATCTTCCTGACCCAGGGATCGAACCCAGGTCTCCCGCATTGCAGGCAGACGCTTTAACCTATATACTAACAATGAAAAATCAGAAAGAGAAAGGAATCAATCCCATTCACCATTGCAACAAAAAGAATTAAATATCCAGGAATAAACTTATCTAAGGAGACAAAAGAACTGTACACAGAAAATTATAAGACACTAATAAAAGATCTTCACAACCCAGATACTCATGAGGATGTGATTGCTAATCTAGAGCCAGACATCTTGGAATATGAAGCCAAGTGGGCCTTGGAAAGCATCACTACGAACAAAGCTAATGGAGGTGATGGATTTCCAGTTGAGCTGTTTCAAATCGTGAAAGATGATGCTGTGAAAGTGCTGCACTCAATATGCCAGCAAATTTGGAAAACTCAGCAGTGGCCACAGGACTGGAAAAGGTCAGTTTTCATTCCAATTCCAAAGAAAGGCAATGCAAAAGAATGCTCAAACTATCACACAATTGCACTCATCTCACACGCTAGTAAAGTAATGTTCAAAATTCTCCAAGCCAGGCTTCAGCAATACGTGAACTGTGAACTCCCTGATGTTCAAGCTGGTTTTAGAACAGGCAGAGGAACCAGAGATCAAATTGCCAACATCCGCTGGATCATGGAAAAAGCAAGAGAGTTCCAGAAAAACATCTATTTCTGCTTGAATGACTATGCCAAAGCCTTTGACTGTGTGGATCACAATAAACTGTGGAAAATTCT
>SJYX01018469.1:70285-88760 GCA_006410675.1 Oreotragus oreotragus
ATTGTGAAGAAAGCTGAGTGCTGAAGAATTGATGCATTTGAACTGTGGTGTTGGAGAAGACTCTTGAGAGTCCCTTGGACTACAAGGAGATTCAACCAGTCCATTCTGAAGGAGATCAACCCTGGGATTTCTTTGGAAGGAATGATGCTAAAGCTGAAACTCCAGTAATTTGGCCACCTCATGCGAAGAGCTGACTCATTGGAAAAGACTCTGATGCTGGGAGGGATTGGGGGCAGGAGGAGAAGGGGACGACCGAGGATGAGATGGCTGGATGGCATCACAGACTCGATGGACGTGAGTCTGAGTGAACTCCGGGAGATGGTGATGGACAGGGAGGCCTGGCGTGCTGCAATTCATGGGGTCGCAAAGAGTCGGACACGACTGAGCTACTGAACTGAACTGAACTGAACTGAATGAAATAAATCAAAGATGACATAAAGATATGGAGAGATATTCCATGTTCTACTACCAAATACAATCTACAGATTCAATGCGATCCCTATCAAATTACCAATGCCATTTTTCACAGAACTAGAACAAAATATTTCATAATTCATATGGAAACTCAAAAGATCCTGAATAGCCAAAGCAGTCTTGAAAAAGAAGAATGGAGCTGGAGGAATCAACCTTCTTGACTTCAGATTACACTACAATGCTACAATCATCAGGACAATATGGTACTGGCACAAAAAAATAGAAATATAGACCAATGGAACAAGATAGACAGCCCAGGAACAAACCCAAGCACCTATGGGTATCTTATTTTTAACAAAGGAGGCAAGGATATACAATGCGGCAAAGACAGACTCTTCAATAAATGGTGCTGGGAAAACTGAACAGCTACATGCAAAAGAATGAAATTAGAACACTTCCTAACACCATACACAAAGAGAAACTCAAAGTGGATTAAAGACCTAAGTGTAAAACCAGAAATTATAAAACTCTTAGAGGAAAACATAGGCAGAATACTCGATGAAATAAATCAAAGCAAGATCCTCTATGACCCACCTCTTTAGAGTAATGGAAATAAAAGCAAATAAAAGTAAACAAGTGGGGCCTTATTAAACTTAAAAAGCTTTTGTACAGCGATGGAAACTATAAGCAAGGTGAAAAGACAACCCTCTGAATTGGAGAAAATAATAGCAAATGAAACAACTGACAAAGGATTAATTTCCAAAATATATAGGTAGCTCATACAACTCAATGCCAGAAAAGCAATCAACCCAATCAAAAAGTGGGGAAAAGACCTAAACAGACATTTCTCCAAAGAAGACATATAGATGACTAACAAACACATGAAAAGATGCTCAACACCACTCATTATTAGATAAACACAAATCAAAACTACAATGAGATATCACCTCATACTGGGGAGAATGGGCACCATCAAAAAGTCTACAAACAATAAATGCTGGAGAAGAAAGGGGAATACTCTTGCGCTGTTGGTGGAAATGTAAATTGATACAGCCACTATGGAAGATGGTATGGTACACCCCATGGACAGTAGCCTGCCCGGTTCCTCTGTCCATGGAATTCTCCAGGCAAGAATATTGGAGTGGGTAGCCATTCTCTTCTCCAAGGGTTTTCTTACCCAGAGATTGTACCTGAGTTCTTCTGCATTGCAAGCAGATTCTTTACCATCTAAGCTATCAGGGAAGCCCGAGAGTATGTAAAGAACTCACTCATTTCCCTCAGATTTAGTAGTCCAGAACTCAACAGAATAACTTTTACATTCCAGAAAATTTGCTCGTATGAGATGAAGAAAGAGCAGATGAATGAAATTTATGGTATTGATTAGATATATTAAAAAATCTAAAGTCAATCATCTAAAACTTTCAACTTAAGAAACTAAAAGAAGAGCAAACTAAATCAAAAGAAAGAATAAAAAGAGAGAACAAAAAAGGAGAAATAATAAGAATTATATAGCAAATCAATGAAATTGCAAATAAGAAATCAATGGAGAATGAGCAATGAAATTGAAAGCTAATTGTTTAAAAAATCAACAAAATCAATAAGCCTCTAGCCAATCTAAGAAAAAAGAAAAAGTACACAAGTTACTGATATCAGAAATGAATGAAGACACACCACTACAGATCACAAAAACATTAAAGGGTGGGTGGGGGGAAGTATCATGAACAGCTCTGTGCTTACAAATTTGATAATCTGGAAGAAATAGACCAATTCTTCATAAGACACAATTTGCTAAAACTCACAAAAGGAGAAATGAACAATATGAAGAGGACTGTATCAATTAAATCATTGACTCCATAATTAATAACCTTCCAAAATAGAAAACATCAAGTACAGATGGATTCACTGGTGAATGCAACCAAATATGTAAGAAAAAAATTATACAAATTCTTCACAATTTTTTTCTAGAAGAAAAAAGCAGGAGGACTATTTCATAAACCATTCTGTGAAGCCAGCATCACCTTAATACCAAAGACATTACAAGAAATACAGAACAATACTTTTAATGAACATAGATGCCAAATTCCTTAATAAAACATTATCAAATGGAATCCAAAAATGAGTAAAAAGAATTATACAACACAACCAAGTAGGATTTATTCCAAGTATGCAAAATTGTTTCAACATTTAAAAATCAATTAATGCAATCCATCACATCAACAGACAAAATAAATCACATGATTATATCAATATATGCAGAAAAAGCCTTTGACATAATCTAACACCTATTCAAACAACTCTCAGAAGCTAGGGATAGAGGGAAACTTCCTTAACTTGATAATTGATGTCTACAGAAATCCCCATAGATAACACTGAATTTTATAATGAGAACTCAAAACTATCCCACCCAGATGAGGAACAAGTCAAGAATGTCCTCTCTTATCACTGCTATATGTCAGCTAATACAACAAGACAAGAAAATTAACAACATACATAATGATAAGAAAAAAAATGGAACTAATAAATGATCATAACAAGGCCCAGAAGAAAAGTTTAATATAAAAAGGAAAATAGCTTTCTTATATAACAGCAATGAGTAAGTAGAATTTTAAATTAAACATATTGCGATTTATATTAGCATCAGAAAATGAAATTCCTATGTATAAGTGTGACAAAATACATACAAAATATACGTAAAGAAAACTACAAAACTCTGATGAAAGTAATTAAACAAATAATTAAATGGAAAGGTATTCCATGTTAATGGGTGGAAAGACTCAAGACTGTCATATCAATTCTTTCCAAATTGATTTATAAATTAAACACAATCCTAATCAAAATCAAGTTATTTTGTAGATACATAGAGAGGCAAAATTTCCTGCTGATATTTAATCAAAGAAGTTAGGAACTGATATCCACACAAAAACCTTCACATGTTTATTTATAGAAGTTTTATTCATAATTGTTAAAACTTGGAATCAAGCAAGATATCTTATGGATATTGTAAAAATGACCAGGGTTTGCTGAGGAATAAAGGTTATAAGAGATGGACAGACAGATCACTGAGAAATTTTAGGGCAGTGAACTACTTATGAGACTACAATGGTGAAAACGTGTCATTATACATTAGTTAAAACCCACTGAATGGACAACACGAAGAACATGTTCTCATGTAAACTATGTCCATTGAGTCGATGATGCCATCCAACAATCTCGTCTTCTGTCATCCCCTTCTCTTCCTGCCTTCTATGTTTCCTAGCATCAGTCTTTTTCAATGAGTCGGCTCTTTGCATCAGGTGGCCAAAGTATTGGAGCTTCAGCTTCAGCCTCAGTCCTTCCAATGGATATTCAGGATTGATTTCCTTTAGGATTGACTGGTTTGCTTTTCTTGCAGTCTAAGGGACTCTCAAGAGTCTTCTCCTGACTGTTCAAAAGTCATTCTTGAATGTTAAATATAGTTAAATATAGTTCCTCAGTTCCTCTTACCATTTCCTTTATATTTATTCTCTTTTTTCTTTCACACCATTATTTAGGAGAGGTGCTTTCCTTGCTTTCATTCGGTTTGCTGCAGCTGCTAAGTCGCTCAGTCTTGTCCGACTCTTAGCGACCCCATGGACTGCAGCCTACCAGGCTCCTCCATCCATGGGATTTTCCAGGCAAGAGTACTGGAGTGGGGTGCCATTGCCTTGTTTTTTGTTTTTATTCCGTCTTCATCTTTTTGGGAACTTGCTATTGCTTCAATTCTTCTATTGCCCATGGTTTCTTCTTTTCTGTTTACTGTAGGGGAGGGGAAAATTTCCCCCTCCCTTGTAGGTTCTTTTTGCTAGTCTAAGAATCAAATTGACACAAAATAGATTAACATTAGAAAAACAAATTAAATTTCATACTTAAAGAGGCCTCATGGATATAGGACCTATAAATGACCAAAGTAGGCTGTTTATATACCTTTCAAGAAAAAGAATCAATTGCGACGATTTGACAAAATAGGAAGATTTGGACTTTGACTATCAAATTAATGAAGAAGTAACAAAGTTTGTTTATACAGCTTCCTCTGCCCCAAATTCCTCATCTCCAGTGATAAGGATGGATGCCTTTCATCCACCCAGCACAAGGAGGGTGCATTCCCAAGGGAGTTTTATTTCCTGCTTTCAAGGGAACAAAGAGGGTGAGAATGTTCTTCTTGAACCAGATGTTTCTTGCTGCTGCTGCTAAGTTGCTTCAGTCGTGTCTGACTCTGTGTGACCCCATAGACAGCAGCCCACCAGGCTCCCCCGTCCCTGGGATTCTCCAGGCAAGAACACTGGAGTGGGTTGCCATTTCCTTCTCCAATGAACGAAAGTGAAAAGTCAAAGTGAATTCGTTTAGTCATATCCAACTCTTAGCAACCCCATGAACTGTAGCCTACCAGGCTCCTCCATCCATGGGATTTTCCAGGCAAGAGTACTGGAGTGGGGTGCCATTGCCTTCTCTTGTTTCTTAAGTAACTTTAATTCTGAATAATCAACATGCCACTTAGGTATATTTTTGGGGTAGTGTGCCTTGAATCTCATCAGTTTCCCCCTCTGAGATTTTCCTGAGATGGAAGTTTCGTATAATATAATCTGAACTGGTAAATTGTTTTACTCTTTCATTGAATTAGTCTCTTAGCCTTAAAAATAGATCTGTTCAGAAAAAAAATCAGTTAAACAATCGTGTCTAATTTTAGGAGGTACTGATGTAACTGGACTCCCAAAGTTGGTCTATTCATGTGAGAAATCAAGTCTTTAATAAGGTATTTCTATGGGAACAAAAGAAATGTTAATAATCAGAGAAAATTATAAACCAATTGCTGTGTTCTGAGTTTTGAAGATGGACAATTAAGAAGATTTCAGGATGTTAGATATAAAACATTCCTTCAGTAGAGTTAGGGCAGGCAGTGGCAATTTGACAGATTTTGCTGGTTTGTAGTTTGAATATCTCTAGTGATCTTTGTAAGTGGTTCACATAACAAAAGGTACAATAATTGTTTTATATTGGATGGTAATTTTTCTGAAATTAATATTTAGTAATCCAACTTTAGCTTGCTAAGCTTTAGAAAAAGAGTAGTTTTAGTTCTTTATAATGTCAGAAGTTTGGGAGAAATTTAGAAACATTAGTTTGGAGACTTGTAACTAAATATTTGAGGGTCTAGTCTAGTGTACAAGTAGGAAACAAAATCTCACAGATATTAAGAGCACTATGAAAGGTTTATTCCTCAAACATAATTTCTATCATAATTTACAGTCACCCCCATTTATAAAAAGTAATCATAGTAAGACTAGTCTAGTTTTAATAATCTTGGCTTGATTGTTTGCTTAAGTACAGCAAGAATGGGAACTGACCACATAGAATCTTTTAATCTGCTTTGTTGAAACTTTTCATAAGAAATCTCAGATTTTAAAATTCCTTGAGGACAGTGACAAAGATAGTGGCAGAAAGATGCCAAACTTGCCTCTTTTCATGCACACACCAAAATCACAGTTGTTTGCAAGACAACTGTGGACAAAAAGAATGGAATCTACCAGAAAAAAATCTTCTATAATTACAGATATAAAGAACCACAATGAAACAGGTAGGAGATTAAATCCCACACCCCTAGGTGCAACCCATAAACTGGAGAATACATATATTGTAAATGTTCTCCCCCAGGAGTGAGAGTTCTGAACCATTTTGGATTCCCCAGCCTGGGCACCAGGAAGATGAGCCCCCAGAGCATTTGAGTTTGAAAGTCAGTGAGGCTTCATTTCAGGAGCCCCACAGTACTGGGGGGAAATAGAGACTTCACTCATAATGAGAGCACATAATATCTTATACACACTGGGACCTGGGGCCAGAGCAGTGATTAATAGAAGCTTGGGCCACAATAAACTGCTAGTCTTAGAGAGTTTCCTGGAGAGGCAGGAGGTGGCTGCAGCTCACCTTGGGCACACAGATAGTGGGTGCAGCCATACAGAACATTGTACTTCATGAATACAGCTGTTGGTGGCTGCCATCTTGGCTCATTAGTGCCAAGACCTGGTCCCACCCAATAGCTTGTAGGCAACAGTGCTGGGATGCCTCAGGCCAAACAACTAACTGGGCAGAACACAATTCCACCCATCAGCAGATAGGCTTCCCAAAG
Source organism: Oreotragus oreotragus (assembly GCA_006410675.1). Taxonomy (NCBI): domain Eukaryota; kingdom Metazoa; phylum Chordata; class Mammalia; order Artiodactyla; family Bovidae; genus Oreotragus; species Oreotragus oreotragus. The sequence continues at coordinate 76,836 of SJYX01018469.1, forward strand.
ACTTTCTAAGCTCATAGCCTCCTTTAGACATGCCCTTAGACACAATCCAGCCCACCAGAGAGCCAAGACCCTGGTCTACCTTCCAGTAGGCAGGCCCGAGCCCTTCCCTCCAGGAAGCCTACACCACCCTCTAGACCAACCTCAACCAACAGGAGCCAGACACTAGAAGTAAGAAAACTATGATCCCACATCCTACAGACCCAGCCTATCCAGAGTAGGACAGACTCTACCCTGGGACTAACTGGGCCCTGGCACTGTCCACTGGCAGACCAATTCTAGCTTCAGGGCACACTGGAGTCTACCCTGAGTTAGAAACAAACTCCCCTCCCACCAATCTGAAACAAGCTCTGGGATCTTTGAGCTCTGCAGAGTCTCTTCAGAGTCCAGAAACTGGCTCTGCCTGCCAGTAACCCAACACTAATCCCAGGACCTAGCTTCAAGCACCAGTGGGCCAGCATTAGCCCCAGGGCCTCATAAGGTTCTGCATCCAGCTGCTTCATGATCAGACCCCAATAAATAGGAGTCAGCAGCATCCACACAAGGCAGAACTTGGCAACCAAACAAGCTAGGGGTTAACCAATCCTATCAGACTACCCACATAACAATAGAAGGGCCCATGAAGTCCTTTTAGGGGAAACCCCAAGAGCATATAGCTTGAGTGACAAGAGAGGAGTTCATTGCTGGTATACATAGGACATCTCCTACAGAAGGCCACCTCTCAAGGCTGGGAAACATAAGTAACTTACCATATACATACACATACAAATAGCAATATAGATAAAATGAATGGAGATAGGCAACCTACCCAAGAAAGAGTTGAGGTTAATCATCATAAAGACAATTAAGGAACTCAGGAAAAGAGTGAATGCACAGAGTGAGAACTTCGAACTTTTTGACAAAAAGTTAAAAAATATAAAGAACTATCAGAGATAAAGAATACAAGAACTGGAGTGGAAAATACAGTAGAAGGAACAATAGTAGACTAAATGATATAGAAGAAGATATCAGTGAGCTGGAAGGTAGAGTAGTGGCAATCATCCCCACTGAATAGGAAAAAGAACAAAAGGATACCAATGAATAAGGATGGTTTAAGAGACCTTTGGTACAATGTCAAATGCACTGATGTTTGTACTATAGGGGTCTCAGAAGAAGAGAGAGAAAGCGTCTGAGAAAATATTTGAAGACATAAAAGCTGAAAACTTCACTAACCTGGGAAAGGAAACAGTCACCCATATCTAGGAAGCACAGAAAGTCCCATACAGGATGATCCCCAAAAGGAACACAAGACACACTATAATCAAAATGACAACAATTAAAGATAAAGAGAGAATATTAAGCACAGCAAAGGAAAAATAACAAATAACCCACAAGGACACTCTGCTGATTTTTCAGCAGAGACTCTACAGACCAAAAGGGAGTGGCACCATATATTTAAAGTGATAAAAGCAGAAAACTTACAACCAAAAATACTCTATCCAGCAAGTCTCTTGTTCAGATTTATGGAGAAATCAAAAGCTTATAGATAAGCAAAAGCTGACAGAATTTAGCACCATGAAACCAGATTTATGACAAATGTTAAAGAAACTCCTCTAGGCAAAAAGGAAAAGGCTATCTAGAAACAAGAAAATTACCAGATGAAAAGGCTCACCAGGAAAGGCAAACCTAGAGTAAAGGTAGGAAATCACGCGCAAAAAGCAAGTAGGGAACTAAAAGCAAATGAGTAAAGTCTTTGATATCTACAGGAAGCAGTTAAGGAATTCACAAAACAATAAGATGTAAAATATGATCTAAAAAAACACATGCTATCTCTACTGGGCATACAGAGAAATTTGGGAGAGTTGACATAGGCAAAAATATTTCTTTTCTGCTAGCATTAATCAGAAGTACCAGAGTCTCTCAGTTGCAACAGCCCTCAGAGCAAGCAGTATCCAGCCTGTGAAGTTTATCCTTCAGTGAAGCCAACTATGCCAAATTATAGGAAAGGGAAAATATCCTCCTACCCTTCATTCTTTCAGCTGGTCCAATAGCCAAATTGACATATGTTAGACTAACAGGAGAACAGCAAATTTAATATCATGTTAAAGTGACTAAATTGGACCCTAAGTGGTGGTTTAGTCGCTAAGTCTTGTCCAACTCTTTTGACCCCATGGACTGTAGCCCGCCAGGCTTCTCTGTCCATGGGATTCTCCAGGCAAGAATACTGGAGTGGGTTGCCATTTACTTCTCCAGGGGATTTTTCCCACCAAGGACTCAAACCTAGGTCTCCTGCACTGCAGGCAGATTCTTTACTGATAAACTATGAAAAGGAAAGGAAAGTGAAGTTGCTCAGTCGTGTCTGACTCTTTGCAACCCCATGAACATAGCCTACCAGGCTCCCTCATCCATGGGATTTTCCAGGCTAGGGTACTGGAATGGGTTGCTATTTCCTCCTCCAGGGGATTTTCCCAACCTAGAGATCGAACCCAGGCCTCTCACACTGCAGGCAGATGCTTTACAGTCTGAGCCACCAGGGGAAATCCATATATATATGGAGATATATATATATATATATATATTTAGACAAAAAATAAATCCTTTGTAAGGATTTGACAAAACACAGGATTTGGGGCTTGCTGTAGCAAATTGATGAAGAAGTTACCAGGCTTGTTTATGCAGCTTCCTCTTCTGTGACTTCCCTATCTCCAGTGATAAGAATACCCTTCATCTTCCTGGTGTAGGGAGGATAGCTTCCTATGGCAGTTTGCTACTTGTTTTCAGAGGAACAAAGTAAGATTGAAGTGTTCTTCTTGCACCAGTTGTTTCTTACGTAACTTTAACTAAAAGTCATAAATATGCCACCTTTGCATATTTGAGAGCAGCCTTCCCTGCTTCCCATCACTACAATGAATTCTGTCTTCCCTATTCTTTAAAAGCAGAATATTTTTTCTCAACTATATAAGTCTTCAAGCTAGAACTTCATTTCTTTATTTTCATAGGAACAATTTGAAAGAGTAGTTTTTCACTAGCTTAAATTCACCACTATTCTGTAGTCCTTTATCTATAAGCAGTTAACTTCACCCTAGCCTTTCTTCTGAAATTGATTTCTCTTCAATGATTAGCAAGGATTACAAAATCCAGTGGATTTTCCTCAGGAATGATTGCCTCTTTGCAACTTTGATTATTTTTTTGATACCTCTTTCTTCTTGAAAGTGTTCCTCCAGTTCTGTGACACTGTAATATCCAAATTTATTTTCTATCCTAATCATTTTTGGCCCATTTCTCTGGCCTATCTTTGGACTCCATCAATATAAGCATTCTCCAGAAAATTTTGTCCCCAAGTCGTTCCTCCCTCTCCCTTCAGTAATTTCATTCCATACAGTTTTTGAAATGCTTCTTATGACTTGCTGCTAGTACATGAAGGCAAGAAGATAGACTATATTAGATAAGGCCTAGAAATAAAGAGGCAGTGTTTTTGTTATTTAAAAATCATTTGATTGTATACATAGACAATCCAAACTAATAGAGACAATTAAACTAAGAGAGTACAGCAATATTGCTGGACCCAAAATCAGTATGCAAGACTCAACAGGGTTTTATACACCTCCAGGAAAGTTAAAAATGTAAAAAACACAATAATAATGAAACTATATATCACAATAACAACAAAAGAATATTATATTCACCAGTACATCTAACAAATATGTAAAAGATCTTTAAAGATTTTTTTAATAAAACAGAATAAATGTAGACATATATTAGTAAATGAGAAGTATATTACCAATATGTGGCAATTTCTCCAAAATTATTTTCTAAGAAACTTAATTTAAATCAAAATTCAGAATGGTTCATTACAGAACTTAAGCTGATTCTAAAATCACATAAAACTATTACAGGTGAAAACAGACAAGGCAATTTGGAAAAAAATGAAGAATGAAAGAATATTTGCCCTAGAATTAATTGCAGTAATTTAAAGAGAATGATATTGTTACAGGAATAGATAAGCTCACTAACAGGAGGGAGCAGAGAGTGGTGAAGCAGATGCCTAAATATATGGAAGCTTGGCAAGTGGCAGATACATATTTTTTTGGGATAATTAACTATATTTAAAAATATAGCTATCTTGTTCATATGTAAATATAAACAGATTGTACTTATAAATGTTTATTTCTTGGAGTGAAAAAATATCTGATACAAATGTGATAAAATGTTAATAAATTTTTTAACCCAAGTAGTCGATACATATCTATTATATGCTATCTATAAGTGTGTGTTTTTTTCTCAATATGTGAATTCATTGAAGCANGGCCTTCCTGCCTGTTACCCTCTCAAAAGGAAACAGTCACCCATATCTAGGAAGCACAGAAAGTCCCATACAGGATGATCCCCAAAAGGAACACAAGACACACTATAATCAAAATGACAACAATCAAAGATAAAGAGATAATATTAAGCACAGCAAAGGAAAAATAACAAATAACCCACAAGGACACTCTGCTGATTTTTCAGCAGAGACTCTACAGACCAAAAGGGAGTGGCACCATATATTTAAAGTGATAAAAGCAGAAAACTTACAACCAAAAATACTCTATCCAGCAAGTCTCTTGTTCAGATTTATGAAGAAATCAAAAGCTTATAGACAAGCAAAAGCTGACAGAATTCAGCACCATGAAACCAGATTTATGACAAATGTTAAAGAAACTCCTCTAGGCAAAAAGAAAAAGGCTATCTGGAAACAAGAAAATTACCAGATGAAAAGGCTCACCAGGAAAGGCAAACATATAGTAAAGGTAGGAAATCATGCGCAAAAAGCTAGTAGGGAACTAAAAGCAAATGAGTAAAGTCTTTGATATCTACAGTAAGCAGTTAAGGAATTCACAAAACAGTAAGATATAAAATATGATATAAAAAAACACATGCTATCTCTACTGGGCATACAGAGAAATTTGGGAGAATTGACATAGGCAAAAATATTTCTTTTCTGCTAGCATTAACCAGAAGTACCAGAGTCTCTCAGTTGCAACAGCCCTCAGAGCAAGCAGTATCCAGCCTGTGAAGTTTATCCNAGTTAAGGAATTCACAAAACAATAAGATGTAAAATATGATCTAAAAAAACACATGCTATCTCTACTGGGCATACAGAGAAATTTGGGAGAGTTGACATAGGCAAAAATATTTCTTTTCTGCTAGCATTAATCAGAAGTACCAGAGTCTCTCAGTTGCAACAGCCCTCAGAGCAAGCAGTATCCAGCCTGTGAAGTTTATCCTTCAGTGAAGCCAACTATGCCAAATTATAGGAAAGGGAAAATATCCTCCTACCCTTCATTCTTTCAGCTGGTCCAATAGCCAAATTGACATATGTTAGACTAACAGGAGAACAGCAAATTTAATATCATGTTAAAGTGACTAAATTGGACCCTAAGTGGTGGTTTAGTCGCTAAGTCTTGTCCAACTCTTTTGACCCCATGGACTGTAGCCCGCCAGGCTTCTCTGTCCATGGGATTCTCCAGGCAAGAATACTGGAGTGGGTTGCCATTTACTTCTCCAGGGGATTTTTCCCACCAAGGACTCAAACCTAGGTCTCCTGCACTGCAGGCAGATTCTTTACTGATAAACTATGAAAAGGAAAGGAAAGTGAAGTTGCTCAGTCGTGTCTGACTCTTTGCAACCCCATGAACATAGCCTACCAGGCTCCCTCATCCATGGGATTTTCCAGGCTAGGGTACTGGAATGGGTTGCTATTTCCTCCTCCAGGGGATTTTCCCAACCTAGAGATCGAACCCAGGCCTCTCACACTGCAGGCAGATGCTTTACAGTCTGAGCCACCAGGGGAAATCCATATATATATGGAGATATATATATATATATATATATTTAGACAAAAAATAAATCCTTTGTAAGGATTTGACAAAACACAGGATTTGGGGCTTGCTGTAGCAAATTGATGAAGAAGTTACCAGGCTTGTTTATGCAGCTTCCTCTTCTGTGACTTCCCTATCTCCAGTGATAAGAATACCCTTCATCTTCCTGGTGTAGGGAGGATAGCTTCCTATGGCAGTTTGCTACTTGTTTTCAGAGGAACAAAGTAAGATTGAAGTGTTCTTCTTGCACCAGTTGTTTCTTACGTAACTTTAACTAAAAGTCATAAATATGCCACCTTTGCATATTTGAGAGCAGCCTTCCCTGCTTCCCATCACTACAATGAATTCTGTCTTCCCTATTCTTTAAAAGCAGAATATTTTTTCTCAACTATATAAGTCTTCAAGCTAGAACTTCATTTCTTTATTTTCATAGGAACAATTTGAAAGAGTAGTTTTTCACTAGCTTAAATTCACCACTATTCTGTAGTCCTTTATCTATAAGCAGTTAACTTCACCCTAGCCTTTCTTCTGAAATTGATTTCTCTTCAATGATTAGCAAGGATTACAAAATCCAGTGGATTTTCCTCAGGAATGATTGCCTCTTTGCAACTTTGATTATTTTTTTGATACCTCTTTCTTCTTGAAAGTGTTCCTCCAGTTCTGTGACACTGTAATATCCAAATTTATTTTCTATCCTAATCATTTTTGGCCCATTTCTCTGGCCTATCTTTGGACTCCGTCAATATAAGCATTCTCCAGAAAATTTTGTCCCCAAGTCGTTCCTCCCTCCCCCTTCAGTAATTTCATTCCATACAGTTTTTGAAATGCTTCTTATGACTTGCTGCCAGTACATGAAGGCAAGAAGATAGAGTATATTAGATAAGGCCTGGAAATAAAGAGGCAGTGTTTTTGTTATTTAAAAATCATTTGACTGTATACATAGACAATCCAAACTAATAGAGACAATTAAACTAAGAGAGTACAGCAATATTGCTGGACCCAAAATCAGTATGCAAGACTCAACAGGGTTTTATACACCTCCAGGAAAGTTAAAAATGTAAAAAACACAATAATAATGAAACTATATATCACAATAACAACAAAAGAATATTATATTCACCAGTACATCTAACAAATATGTAAAAGATCTTTAAAGATTTTTTTAATAAAACAGAATAAATGTAGACATATATTAGTAAATGAGAAGTATATTACCAATATGTGGCAATTTCTCCAAAATTATTTTCTAAGAAACTTAATTTAAATCAAAATTCAGAATGGTTCATTACAGAACTTAAGCTGATTCTAAAATCACATAAAACTATTACAGGTGAAAACAGACAAGGCAATTTGGAAAAAAATGAAGAATGAAAGAATATTTGCCCTAGAATTAATTGCAGTAATTTAAAGAGAATGATATTGTTACAGGAATAGATAAGCTCACTAACAGGAGGGAGCAGAGAGTGGTGAAGCAGATGCCTAAATATATGGAAGCTTGGCAAGTGGCAGATACATATTTTTTTGGGATAATTAACTATATTTAAAAATATAGCTATCTTGTTCATATGTAAATATAAACAGATTGTACTTATAAATGTTTATTTCTTGGAGTGAAAAAATATCTGATACAAATGTGATAAAATGTTAATAAATTTTTTAACCCAAGTAGTCGATACATATCTATTATATGCTATCTATAAGTGTGTGTTTTTTCTTCAATATGTGAATTCATTGAAGCAGTTTAACTAAGGAATAATAGAGTGAATGATAAATGTGACTTTAAAGGATTTTTTTGACAGCCATTGGAGGATGGATTATGTAAAAGGAAGACTAAGTTGAGAAGCTAATTAGAGTAATAATTGCAATAGCTTTGGTGCAAAAAAAAGGAAAAAAGCCCAGTGAGATCTTGAAGTTGAAACCATGGTAATAGGTAAGAGAAGTATTTGGGCTGTCTCTTATACACATCTAATTCCTATGTATAAGTGTGACAAAATACATACAAAATATACGTAAAGAAAACTACAAAACTCTGATGAAAGTAATTAAAAAATAATTAAATGGAAAGGTATTCCATGTTAATGGGTGGAAAGACTCAAGACTGTCATATCAATTCTTTCCAACTTGATTTATAAATTAAACACAATCCTAATCAAAATCAAGTTATTTTGTAGATACACAGAGAGGCAAAAGTTCCTGCTGATATTTAATCAAAGAAGTTAGGAACTGATATCCACACAAAAACCTTCACATGTTTATTTATAGAAGTTTTATTCATAATTGTTAAAACTTGGAATCAAGCAAGATATCTTATGGATATTGTAAAAATGACCAGGGTTTGCTGAAGTATGGGGAGGACTCACAATGAGTTTTGCATAGGATACAGTGAGTTAATGTACCAGTAAAGCATTGTTTTAGATTATTTTGAAGCACTATTTTCTAACCCGTTCACATGGATCAAACAAACAGCTTTATTAATTCCCAGCCTGTTCGAGGATAGGGTGGACAAAGAAATAAATACAAGGAAATAGACATACCAACTGCCTGTTACATCTCTAATCTCCTAGGCATTGTCTCAAGATAATACATTTGCTTTCCACACTTCTCTTTGGCATCAATATGGCTAAAACAGACTAGATTTGAAAAACCAACAGGCCTTAAGTTAACAGTGTTGCTTTCCTTAAGGAAAGCAAGCAAACCTTGCTAGAGTAAAGTTCCATATTTCTTCTTTGGTCTGAATGATTATGAAATCTGCTTAATCAGCCCATACCTACTTTATCAGTGCCTGAACTATTTACCAGAATATTATTAATTATAAGTATATTAGCATTTATAAAAATCTTTTTGGCATATGTGAAAAGGAGATCAGGTGTCAGTCTACCCATAGAGAATTTTCTGAAGTCAAAATAGGGAAAAGAAAATTTAAAGCCATATAAAAGATGTTTTTATTTATTACAAACTACTCTGTCAGAATATGTGGATAGTGTACTGATCCACAAGTCTTAACCACAAAGAAAGCAATTAAATATTTAATTTAGTTGAATTGTATCCCATAAGCAAGGCAAAGAAATTGCACTGATAAATACTTTCACTTCTTAGAGTAGGTCTTAGGAAAAAAGAAAAAGAAAAATACACCCATACTTCTGTGTTGAGGTATGTAGAAGTAAAAGAAGTCAACACTTGAAAGTGCTACAGAAAACAACAGTGTTCTCAGGGAAGAACTACATTTCAGTTAATGTCATCAGATGAAGGAAATATTCCTGGAAGGAGTTAAGGACATTAGTTTTGCTGGAACCTGATTTCCAGGTAGCATTGTACAAGGACTACAGACAACATACATTTTACACACATTATATTTTACATGCATACTTAAGGAGCCTTTCTTTTAAATAATTTGGGAATTGAAGCCCAAGGAATGAGAACTGACCTGGGAGCCCCAAGAGTCGTATGGAGACAGAAAAGAACAACGATAAAGGGCCACAGTCCGGTGCAGCGAGTCGGGTGGGGGTGGGCGGTGAGGTCCTCACCACTCGCTTCTAGGATAGCAAACATACAGAAAAGGGAGACAGAGTGTTTCCAAAGATAAACTTTTCCTACTTCACAGTTTTCCTGGAGGAGGAAATGGCAACTCACTCCAGTAATCTTGCATGAAAAATCTCGTGGACAGAGGAGCTTGGTGGGCTACAGTCCGTGGGATTGCAAAGAGTCAGACACAAATGAGCAACTGAGCATAGCATACAGCACAAAGGATCTCATGAGATCAGCATCAGTTCAGTTCAGTTCAGTTCAGTTGCTCAGTCGTGTCCGAATCTTTGCGACCCCATGAATCGCAGCACGCCAGGCCTCCCTGTCCATCACCATCTCCCGGAGTTCACTCAAACTCACGTCCATCAAGTCGGTGATGCCATCCAGTCACCTCATCCTCTGTGGTCCCCTTCTCCTCCTGCCCCCAATCCCTCCCAGCACCAGAGTCTTTTCCAATGAGTCAACTCTTCGCATGAGGTGGCCAAAGTACTGGAGTTTCAGCTTGAGCATCATTCCTTCCAAAGAACACCCAGGGCTAATCTCCTTTAGGATGGACTGGTTGGATCTCCTTGCAGTCCAAGGGACTCTCAAGAGTCTTCTCCAACACCACAGTTCAAAAGCATCAACTCTTCGGCGCTCAGCTTTCTTCATAGTCCAACTCTCACATCCATACATGACCACTGGAAAAACCATAAATGTTCCCAAATCAGATGAAGGACTGAGGCTGTGAATGTTTCAGAGGACGGAGCGGAGGACGGCGGGGAGGTCTCCCAAGGTCACACACATATATTTCTAAAGGTCCTTTTTGATTTGTACTTATCATTATCATTCCACTTGAGCCTGTGAACACAGTTTTTGGGTGTGCAGTTCAGTGGTCTTACTCCAAATGCAGGGACTCCCTTTGATTTAGAGAAATGCTTGAGTATATAATTTAATATTTCTGTATCATAAATATATATATATAATTTCATAATATCACTGACATTACTTGACAGTCTATTGTCTGCTAATACAACCACAATTATGTTCAACAACTCCGATCTTTGATATATTTTTCTACTTTTAAAAGTATGCCTCTCTAACTGAAGTTTTTTGTTTGACTATACAGAATTTGTTCTACTTTCCAATTTTAGTTTATGTGCTGCTGAAGCGAGTCCAGTCTATTTTCAGTTGTATCAGTTACTATTCTTCCAGTCTAATTAAGAATAATCTGATGTACATGAATTTATCCAAGATTTCTGAGTTGACATGAAGTAAAAGGTAGCTTAGTTAACTCAGTAACATTTATTTCAGATTACAGGGACCCATGCGACACCCAACAATGTGACTGAGAACCAGCCACAGTGGAGCTCAAGAGCTATTCCAGGAATACAAAATTAAAATTATTCCATTACCACTGAAAATCATGTTGTTTATCACTGCTCCATACAACTGTCAATGATGAGTGAGTAATAGCATCCTACCATTTTTACTCAGGGACCCTTTTTCTAAGCATTTCAACCAAGGAAAGCATTATTTTCATTACCTGTCAAAACAAATAATAGAGAAAGACAACTCTAAGAACAAAAACAGAATCAAACAGCGGTGTTTTAAATTTCTTTGTCAGTGATAGGCCTAAAACATAGTCAAGATTCTTGGTTTTGTTCATCTAACTAATATTTATTGGGTGCTTATTGTGTACTGCACACTATGCCAGACTTTGTTAGTGAACAATGAAAGCTCTCTTCCCAGAGCTGATAACTTATGAAATTATCAGCCTGAAAGTATCTCAAAACTCTCCTGCCACCTTGCCATTTAAGCTGTTTAGCTTAGTTCAGCCTCCAAGTTTCTGGCCACCTCTGTAGAGATGTACTGATTAGTTCAGATCAGCCCACATGGAGAAGGGACATGAATATTAATAGAGCTTCAATCTGTAATTTCAGAGGGTTGCACTTTGGGATTTCTGAGCCTAGGGAATCTATACCTGAAAGGAGAAAGCTCAAGGTCAGAGGTACAGCACATTAGGCTAGAAAATCCATCAATAAAAGATGAGGAAACTCTTGTATTTTGGAGACAATCTAAATGCTGCTCAGAAAAGCTTCCTCCAGACACTACTCTGTTTAAAACACTGTATTGACTTTCTCCTTGCCTTTGGTTTAATTTCAAATTCCTTTATGTAACGCTAAAGACTGCTTATCTCATAGGTAGCCTTGATTTAGTCTCTGAGCCAGTTTTACAGTGTTCACTCTCCCTGAAATATCCTTCCTTGTCTCTTGTACACTTGGACAACTTCTCAACTTCAGATCTTAATGGAGTCATTTCCTTTAGAAAACATTTCATGATTCTCTCCCCACCAAAGAATGGGTTATACACACTTTTTCCTGTGTTGCTAAAGAATTTTATATGCCACCCCGTATTACACTGTAATAGTTATCTTCTGATTTGTCAATTATTGGGAAGTCCATATAATTTATTATTCAAACCAGAACACTTCTGGAGTAAAAAAAGGGATTAAAAAATCTATAATTTTATGTATTTCAAAATTAAGTATATACTAGTTAACAAATGTATATAAATTATTATATAC
>SJYX01018470.1:1272-25350 GCA_006410675.1 Oreotragus oreotragus
TTGAGACTCCACACTTCCAATGCAGGGGGCTCAGGTTCGATCCCTAGTCACAGAACTAGGATCCCCCACACCGCGCATTAAACAAAAAAAATGATGTGTATTTTCCAGCTATGTTTATGGATGAGACCTGTATCAGTCTGCTGCTCCCCGTTCATTTCCACAGCACATGGGTAAGCTCCTCCCCACACAGAGGACAGGCCTTATGGTTATCCTACAATCAGGGTGCTTAGCTTCTTGAGTATCCATAGCAGTATTTGATCTAGGGCTAAACACTGGTAAGGCAAGATCTTTCTGGTTATTCTATTCAGTATCTTGTTAATTGTGATGTTTTCTCTAGTCTGGCTAATGGAAAGAGGCTTTGTGCTGTATCTTTGTCAGATCTTTGTGCTGGATCTTTGGACATTCTTACCTCTTACCCTTTCTAGTAGTTCTTTGCTCTACCTTGGTTGTTCCCTTGCCAGCATGTACTGCTCAGCAGTCACCTTAATATTCAGTGTGGACTGTCTGCATGCAAATCTTTGGAGTTCTTTGAAATACTTTCCTCTTTGGTACTCTGTTCTGTGGCTTCAAGTTGCCTTGGTTTCTCAAATTCTCAACTCTGTCTCCTTAACTCAGAGTTGCCAGGCTTTGTCTAGGCTGTCCTTCCATTTACTGTGGCCTGGAAGCTCTCTGACATCAATAGTCTTGCTTTTTGTGTTTTTGTTGGTTTGTTTTGGTAGTCTCAGGCAAGAGGGTAAATCTGGTGGCTATTGCTGCATCTTTGCTGAAAATGAAAGTCTGAATGTCCTTAAAGCATTTTTGACAAATAAGTACTGTGCTTGGGATTGAAAGATTTATATTAATGCTATATTGAAAGAGCATGTAGTCTGTTTGGAGAACTGGCTAGGTGAGCACAGAAATAGTTCAAGTTTATAAGTACTTGGTATGTTTTTCATGAAGTAGCTCTAATAACAAAAGACAATAAATATATGTCTTAGAAATATGAAGTAGCCACCTACAATAACAAAGTATTTTTGAAGTCTTGTGTTATATCTCAGACACTCATTTGAATTTTACATTCTATTATATACTATTTATTTGTTTTAATAGAAAATGTTTAAAATGACTTACTGAATAACATTGATACTCTTAGAATATGTCTTATGAAATTGCTGATTTTAGCTGCCATTAGTTTAAGCTGTTGGAGAAGGAAATGGTAACCCACTCCAGTATTCTTGCCTGGAGAATCCCATGGATGGAGGAGCCTGGGGGGCTACAGTCCATGGGTCCTCAAAGAGTCAGACACAAGTGAGGGACTAAGCACTTTAAGCTGTTAATACACCATTCTCTGGAAGTTACTTTTTCATTAATTCAGTTAATTATTTCTAAAGCCACACTGTGGGCTTGGTATTGCTTTAGATGATGTTAAGAGGTTATGTGTTTACTCTTGTGGACTTAAAAAAATAGACAAAAAGGCAACGAGGTAATTACAAATAGTAATAAATGCTTGGAAGACAGAAAGGAAACCTCAGCCTTTTGGTAGTTCTTAGTGTGAGTCTGAGGAGCTTACAAGCAGGTACAATGTTTCAGCTTCATTAAATAGATTTTATGACATTTACTTTGCAAAGCTTATTTTTGTTAATACTTTTGTTTATAATTTGCTTCTTGATTATGCCTTAAGTGTAGTATTTTAGTTTTGAGAATTGATGTCTAAGTAAGTAAACTCCTTTTGACTTTTTTGCTATTAGCCTGGCTCATTTATTGAGGAAAAAGTTTCATAATTTTACTGTACATTGTTACAGTGTTACTTGTTTTCCATCCTAAAGTAACTATTAGTTTCAGTCTTTTGAGATTTTGCATATATATATATATATATATATATGATGAACATATGTAATATCCCAACTTTAGTGATTTTATGGACTTTGTTTATATGTATGCTCAGACATTGTCCTTTCTGATTGAAGAACTCTAAGTTTTAGAATGTTTATATACCGACTTCTTAATCTTGTGAGTTGTTGTACCTTTTTTTTTTTTTTTTTAGTGCTTTAACCTCTTACCTATAAGGAATAAAATTGCGTGGGTTTCTAAAAGTGTTCTTAATATGAATTTGTTGTACATAGTGTATATTTCCATTCTCTTTACACTCTTCTGTATTTAGACCTATATCAGGGAATCATTTCTTTAGGAATAGGGAAGTAGGCTGCAACATGTGGTAGCTGGGACCTGCACTTTGATGCTGGAAAGAACTGGTTTGGAAAGTGGCACTTACTCTGAACGTTGATCAGTTCACACTCTCTAAACCTCAGTTTTTACCTCTCTAAGATGAGGTTAATTTCTTCCTTGCAGTATTGTTTTAAAAATAAGAGCAAGTTGCTTAGTTAATGGCTGTTGTTATTAAAATCACTTTATTATTATTATTCTTCCCAGGGTCTGTCTTTCTAACCACTATATCTCCAGTGCCTCTCACAGTGCCTCTCATCTATTTTGTGTTCAATAAATGTTTACTGAATGAATGTACCTTTTGGCTTTTGAAATTCTTGAGTAGTAAGATCATAACATTTCAGAAGACATAGTCCTCACTATTCAACATAGGATTCCTAAGAAAATGAAAGCGTTTTGTCTTCTAGAGTAAATAACAGACATTTTTTCTTGCAGGGACAGTGTGATAAAGTACAAAAGCTGGTAAATCACTGTTTGAAGCTGAGCGACTTTGAGTCACTTAAAACCTCTCTGAGCCTGAAGTTTCACCACCTTACCCCTTGCTTTATTTTTCTTTTAATCTCAGGAGAGGAAAGGCTGACTGATCTCTCTAGGTACTCTCCAGTCCTGAAAATCTATAATCCTTTGAAAACTGAGCTGTGTAAGTCAACAAAAACATCCTTATTTTCAAGCTCTGTAAAGAAGTTCTCAATATTGATTTTTTATTTCCAATCTAAAGATTGACATTTTAGTATTTTCTTTACTTTTAAATTTTTAAAAACATTTATTATTATTTTTTTAATTGAAGGATAATTGCTTTACAGAATTTTGTTGTTTTCTGTCTTTAGTTTTTTTGGTCCTAGTTTTTCTTTTACTTTTTTGGCTACTCTGAGTTGGTTTTTTTTTTTTAGATAATTGCTATTTAGGTTTGAAACTTAGATGAGATACAAGTCTTTTTTTTTTTTAATCAAACTTTATTTCTTTTACTTTAAGTTGTAATGTGCTTAGATTTACTTCTAAATGTCTTTTCTCTCAACTTCAAATTTAGTTATTCAGTAATAGTGAATTACTTTGGTTGGGGTAGGAGTAGAAACTGCAAATGGGAGAGGTCAGGAGTCGAGGGTTTTAAGTAAGAATGCAGCCTTGTAGGATTTAAAGAAATTCAAGAGAAAGTGAGCCTGGGAGAATCATAACCAGAAAGCTGCAAATATTTGTGTGTGTGAGGAACTTGGAGTTTACTTACTCAGTTATAACACCAATATTGAAAGTTACCTAGAACTTTTAGAACTCTAATTTATTCTGTGTTTGGGATTTGAGCAATTGTATTCACTTACTCTGAATCATAAGATGATAATTGTGGTGAACATTTAGATGAAGAATTAGAAAGATGATTCTAACATGTTGCAGATAATGAAAGCAAAACAAACTTAAAAGCATTATAACAAAATTTTAGAGGAGGGGATCTTGAAAAGTTTCTGGTAAACAAGAGATGGTGAACTAAATGTATTCTTATGACATTATTATAGACTGAAGGTTTAGAAAAATCAGTGCTAACTCTTAAAAAAAAATGCTATCCAATTGCTTTATTTCTTTAAATACAACATAATTATCAAAATAAGTATGCACCTGTGATACCATCATTATAAACGATGCCATAAACCTAACCATCCTCTAGTAATTCACTCCTTCCCTCCCTCTTTTTTTGTATGTGTAAGTGTGATGAGAACATTTAACATAAGATCTACCCCATGCATTCTTCCCCCTCCCCCCCAGCTTTATCGCCCCAGTGGCTCAGCTGTAAAGAATCCGCCTGCAACACATGAGGCATAGGAGATGTGGGTTCGATCCTTGGGTTGGGAAGATCCCCTGAAGGAGGGCGTGGCAACCCACTCACTCTAGTGTTCTTGCCTGGAGAATCCCATAGACAGAGGAGCCTGGTGGGCTACAATTCATAGGGTTGCAAGGAGTCGGACACAGTTGAAACGGCTTAGCATACATACACATGCACACACAGTTGACACATAACACTATGTAAGTTTAAGGTATACAGCATTGATACAATATTTTGATACGCATATATATTCAAACCCATATGTTCTCTTTTAATCTTTACAATAATCCTGTATGGTAAATATTGTGGTAACATCTAATAACTAATTATTGAATGTTCACGGTACACCAGAGATTGAGTTAATCAGTTTACTTGTACTGTCATTCAGTCTTCCCCAAATTCCAAAAGTAGACATTCATATTATTCTTATTATAAGGATGAGAAAACTGAAGCTCAGATCAAACTGAGATCCCACTGTCTACAAAGTTAGGCCATAGTTAGAACCCTAGGCTTAAAGCTCCAGATCTCATACTTTTTTTTTTTTTCACTTTGATGAGGATACAAAATCAGTTATTTTTTAATGCTTTATTATAGTTCAGTTTTAATCGGGAAGCCAGGGCTATTTTAGAGGTTTTAAAGGAACTTAAAAGATCATTATTTCACATGATGGGAAATTCAGGTCCATAGAGTGTTGTATAATAATTTACCTAAGTTTATCTAGTTGATTTATAAATGGTAGTAATGTTCAAGCATTTACTATCAGCTTTTGCAATACTTCAGTATTTTGGCAGATTTAACTTTCCCGTTGTTTTTTTCCCTAATAGTTAAATTCGTATTTCTTGAAGATACAAACTCACAGTAAAGGAAGGAGGCCATAAAAGAAATAAAGATGCAAGAAAACAGTATATTTTAATCAGATTTTATACTAAGTTCCAGTTGGACAAATGAGAGTTAATACATTGCTTTTGCTTCTGTTTTACTTTTATAAAAACAAAAACTCAGTATCCCTATATTTGAAAAAATCATCAGGTTCTCGCTTCCTAATAAATAAGTATGTACTATTTCTGATAAAGTTTTTATTGTTTCTAATATTATACCCTTTCTTAAAACTTGTATATTCGCTCTTAGATTGAGAATGTCATGTAGTGAGTTAATGCATTGTAGGAAGGACAGGAACTCTCACTGAAGGTGGAGTTGGGTTTTCTGATTCTGATGCTAGATATTCCGTTTGCAGTTTTTTGCCTTAATTCCTCCCGTATTATTGTGATAAAGACATAGGTTTAACCTCTTTCAAATCTTACTTCAGTTGCTGTGGGAAAGGGATCTCATGTAAAAATTTTATGACCAGAAGAATATATTTATTGCTGTTTCATTTTTTAAAATATTTTAGGCTTGAAACTTGGAAAACATTCTTACATAAACTAAATTACTACCATTAGTGTGAATGGCACTGATTATTTGTTTTTAGTTGGAGGGAGACCCTGATGCTGGGAAAGATTGAAGGCAAAAGGAGAAGGGGGCAACAGAGATGAGATGGTTAGATAGCATTACCAACTCAGAGGACATGAATTGGAGCAAACTCTGGGAGATAGTGGAGGACAGAGGAGCCTGGCATGCTGCAGTCCATGGGGTCACAAAGAGTTGGACACAACTGAACAGCAACTAAGAAAACTTGTTAAGGCTTCCCTGATGGCTCAGTGGTAAAGAATCTCCCTGCCAGTGCAGGAGATGTGCATTCAATCCCTAGGTTGGGAAGATCCCCTGGGGAAGGAAATGGCAACCCACTCCAGTATTCTTGCCTGGGAAATCCCATGGAAGAAGAGCCAGATAGATGGGCTACAGTTCATGGGGTTGCAAAAGGGCCGGATACAATTCAGCGACTAAACAATAAAAACCTGTTACTAATTTCTCATTATAAAGGAGGATAATGCAAAAAAGCAAACTGTGAATCTTAAATGTGCAGAGATGGCACTGGGACTTTAAAGATGTACTGCTGCTGCTGCTGCTAAATCACTTCAGTTGTGTCCGACTCTGTGCGACCCCATAGACGGCAGCCCACCAGGCTCCCCCGTCCCTGGGATTCTCCAGGCAAGAACACTGGAGTGGGTTGCCATTTCCTTCTCTAATGCATGAAAGTGAGAAGTGAAAGGGAAGTCGCTCAGTAGTGTTAGACTTCTTTAAAATGTGTTTTGGTGAGAGCTGACTGACATTCAGTTCTTTCTGAATATTTATGACATAGTATTGATGTGATTTGTAGAAAGCTTTGCTCTTCTTCCTCAGCGTCCAGTCTGTTCTTACCCTACGCAGTGGGTTCTTAATTTCAGACACGATTTTTCAGTTCTACAGGGTACATTTGATGTTTTTATAGTGTAGTCCTCTTTTGAAATTCTTCATTTTTTCACCCATTTTGTCCATTTTCCACTATAATTGAACATACTAATCATAGTTAATTTAAATTCCTGTCAACTAACACCAGTACTTGGATTATCTCTGGATTTGTTTCTATGGGTTTTTTCTTTGGATTATTGGTCATATTTTCCTGGCTCTTAAAGTTTTTAATTTTATGTTAGATATTTTAAATAGAGTGAAGTAGAACTTCCAGAAATCTTAAAACCAAGGGTCCCATCTATCCTCTTTCAAGCAGATCAATTCAGTTCAGTCACTCAGTCGTGCTGACTCTTTGCGACCCCATGAACTGCAGCATGCCAGGCTTCCCTGTCCCTCACTAACTCCTGGAACTTGCTCAAACTCATCTGTATTGAGTCAGTGATGCCATCCAACCATCTCATCCTCTGTCGTCCCCTTCTCCTCCTGCCTTCAATCTTTCCCAGCATCAGGGTCTTTTCTGATGAGTCAGTCCTTCTCATCGGGTGGCCAAGGTATTGTAGTTTCAGCTTCAGCATCAGTCCTTCCAATGATATTCAGGACTGATTTCCTTTAGGATTGACTGATTTGATCTCCTTGCATTCCAAGGGTCTCTCAAAAGTCTTCTCCAACACCACAGTTCAAAAGCATCAATTCAGGCAGATAGGGTGAGGAAAAATGATCGCTTTGATCTAATCAGAGATTGAGCTAGGTTGGACTGATAAGTGATTTATCGTCAGTACCTAGTTTTCTGTTTCTTGGTTATGGCCCTTCTAGACTTTTGATTGAGGCCTAGCAAGTCTTTGCCTCCTTTCCTCAGAAAGTTGTATGTATCCTTTGGATATTTTGAGTTTAGAGTTTATGCATGTTCAAGTGTTTTGAGGAGTATACCAATTTTGAGTTTGTTGCAGATCCTCCTCCCTCTAGCAGAATTTTGTCTCCTAAGTACTGAGAGACTATGAGTAATCTTTTTCTGCCTGTTTGTCTTGGTCACCCAGCCTTCTGTGCTACCCCAGAGGTCAGTAATGTCTCTTGGGAAAACTGGCTTTGCATTTTAGGGTACATCTAATTTCCAGTCCACTGAGCCAGGCTGTGCAATCTGTCAAAGCTCTCTTGATTTCCTCTTTCCTTAGTAAGAGTCCCACTGGTTGTGCCAAACCTAATCCTCAGCTGATTTCTCTAATCAACAGAGAAAGAAAATGGTTGGTACATAATCATCAAATGATTTAGACAGGGTGCTTTCCTTCTCTGGATTTTATTTTATCCAGGCCTTGTTGCTTCCCAGAATGTTCTGATGTTTTAGAAATAAAGTGTTTTTTTAGTTTGTTTTTGTTATTTCTTCAATGTATCCATTTCAGTTTATGGTGAAAGTGTTGGCTTGAGTGTTCACATCCTTCCCAGAAATAGCCGTCTCTAGTTACCTTGACTTTACATAAAGAATTGTGCTGTTCTTTGCATATTGGGAGGGAAAGAACAGTGTGATTATTATTATCTTGCTTTTTAACATTTTGTTTGAAATTTCTTCATATTTGGAATTAAATAATATTTTAAGGACATTGTATTCATTTTATGTTAGTGCTTTGAATGGAAGGATTTAAAATTGATTTCACTTAATATAGATGCAAGTGAAAGTAGTTAATGCTTGCTGATCCCAGGTAGAAAGCATGTTCGGTTTGGAAATCTGAGTTTGAATCCTATCATTACCTTATTGGTATGTGACCTTGGGCAAACCGTTAACTTTTGTAAGTCTTTGTACTTAATCTATAAAATAATGATATACCTCAATTCATGTTTAGTTGCACAAAGCAAGTTATAAACAAAAACAAAATACGTTTTGGATAAATCTCATTGAGACTTAAGAATAGAGTAGAATGAGTATTTCCTAGACCTCAGCTGGAGAAAATTTTAGTTTTAGATTAAGTTGGCTGTTCGAGGCCAATAGCTGAGTTAGTGGTTTAAATACTTTACGTGTCATAGAGGTGTTATCCAACAAATTACAAATTCTTTACAAATTTGTAGCTTCATTGAATAATGGAGAAATCCTGTTTCAAATCCCAGTTCCACCATTTCCTAGTGTGGCTTTAAGTTTCTTAACCTCACTAAGACACAGTTTTCATATGTAAAATAAAAGTTACACAGGCTGCCTTCTAGGTTTATTGTGAAGATTGATTGAGATAACAGGGAAAACAATTAAGATGGGGTCAGATCTAAAGTGAGGATCAACAGATTTGATTCCTTACTCCTTTGTTTCTCCAATTGTCATTATAATCAATCAGCAGTATTTTTTCCCCTGCCTATTGTGAAGTAATTCTTCCTTGTGAAGTCATACAGGTTTTTAAATATGTTTGACTATTATATAGTCATATTATATATATATATTATATATACAAGCTATATATATATATATATTAGTGAAATTCATTTGTCTTATGAACAATTTTTCTAATTTTCTTCTGTCTTTTTAAACTCAGTTTTCTGAGATGTTATCAGTATTTTCAGAAAAGTTATCACAGACTTGTGTGGATAACCCCTTAAAATTGTGTGCAAAATTTTTATATATTGGTGCATAAATGCCTTTTTCATCAAATCCCAAAGTAGTCAGGGTAACCTTAAGAAGTCAAGAACCACTAGCCTAGTCATAAACTCTTGATTAAATTGTGCTTAAAATTAGTATTTGTAGGTCACTGCTCAGTACTAAGTTAAAGGGAATTTTTGATACACAAAGTATTTACAGTTGTTTAGCTTATCTTCATCTGAAAATAGTATTTTTAACAAACAGTATGAAACTATTTTTTTGAATATACTTTGGTGGATATTTAGCTTATCTAGATTACATAAAAGTTAATATTCACATAAAATTATTTTCCTCTTTACATACCATACTTTTTATTTATTATGGTTTTTAAAACTTTTAATTTTGTATTGGGGTATAGCCAGTTAACAATGTTATGATAGTTTCAGGTGAACAGCAAAAAGACTCAGCCATATATATATATATTTATTTATATATAAAACCATGAATCTGTTCTCCCCAAAACTCCCTCCCCTCCCATACAGGCTACCACCTAACATTAAACAGAATTCCGTGTGCTATACAGGAGATCCTTGTTGGTTGTCCATTTTAAATATAGCAGTGTGTATATGTCAGTCCTAAACTCCCTAACTATTCCTTCCTCCATCCTTACTCCCCCTCCCCCAGCCATAGTTCTTTCTCTAAGTCTGAATATTCACATAAATTTTTTTGAACTATTTTTCAAGTCTTTATTGAATTTTTTTTTACAATATTGTTTATGTTTGGTTTTCTGGCCGAGGGCATGTGGGGTACTAGCTCCTTGGCCACGGATTGAACCCCCAGCACCTAGATTGGAAGGTGAAGTCTTACCACTGGACCACCAGGGAGTTCCTCCTCACATAAAATTTTTAAAAGGGGCATTTAAGTACAGGAAGGGAATTTTTTGAGGAATTTAATCATATTCTAGTTTGTCTTTTGGTGAATCTAGATTTTTCATGTATTATAATACTGAGATATGCCATTTAATTTTCTGTATATTATTGCAGTATAAAATTTATATTAATCCAAGACAGAGATAAATCAAGTAATTTTCTCATAAGTTAAAATAATTCATTTAAAATTTTGCATGCTTGCTTTCTGATGACTTATAACTAATAACATTTTTGTTTCATTTATTTTAATGATTTGAATTTGCATAGATGTCAAAAGATAAATATAGTTCTTATTTGAAAAATACTTAAAAATTTAAAAAATTATGAATACATTCAAAGCATTATTCTAGTTAAAGCTTAATTAATGCATTATAAACTTGGGAGTTTAAAATTTGTTTTAAATAAGAAATTAAACATTTGAAATTGCACTCTGAGCTCTGTGATATGAATAAATCCTATTCAAAAAGCTTTAAAGCTTTAAATAGTTGAACTTTTATAAATAGTTATTAGTGAGCTACTCATACATTTTGTTAAATATTTTAGCATCTTATATTCTGAAGACTGATAAGAATGCTCTTTCTTTGGGGAAAATTCAGAGAAATTTTGTTACAGCTTCCACATTTAACATTTTTCCTTTTGTTTTAAGTACTTAAAAATCCATGAGGTTTCTATTGATTTTATCAGCAAGTTCTAGAAAACCATTTCTTTGAAAAAAAATTTTTTCAAAGGACTGTGAGTCAGTGAATCATTGGTAATGAATATACTGTTAAAGAAGAGTGGTAACAGTGGTAGCAAAGTAGGGAAGTAATACAGGGAAAACTTTCGAAATGATTTGCTGTCCTGTAAGACTTATTTATATCTAATAGTGCATAATTCATTTATGAGGAATAATAACATTAATTAGTAAGTATAATATTTAGAAAAATTACAAAAAATGTTTCTTATAATAAATCAAATTTGAATTTTCAGAAAATCCTAATTTTCAGTTGTAGTAACTTACTATATCTGGGTGTTTCATATGTGTTTTTCTATTGTAAGCTTACTTTAGATGCTTCTTTGGAAATTTATAGGGATTTATCAACCTAATATTAATTGTTGATCAGTTGTTATTTAATTACCATTTTTGTAAATTATCCAGGCTGTTTACCTCTTTTGCATTTTCCTGGTTGACTTACTTCCACAATTCTACCAAAAATGTAAAAGGAACCAAATAGAAGCCAAAATTTCTATCCTTTTATTATTATTACTTGTTATTCAAGTTAAGTCTATTTAATAGTCCATTTATAACTGAAATGATGTTTTTTTAGTTTCTGTTATTTTTTACTTTAACGTTGCAGAATGGTTATATTAGAATTAGTTCACCAGTGAGAAAAATACAGTTAGCAAAGTGTTGAAATGAGGAAATGTTTGACAAAAAAGTAAAGCAAGCTCTGTGAAGAAAGAGGGGGTTCAGAGTCCAAATGCTTAGAGCAGTCCTTTTTCCAACCAAGTTAGTTGCCATGATGTTATTTTCATAAAAACCTTGTTTTGATTACACGTTGTGGATTGGTGATCTTGGTCCTTTTAACTAAGGGTAAAAATCCACAATAAAATTAGATTTCTTGTTGATCATCTTTTGCAGAAGAACTGAGGATTCATTGGTTAAGAAGTGCTAACCTGTCCTCTAGCCTCCAGGGTGTGAGCACTGAAAAGGATTAAGGCCCACTGTAGGGAAGCTTGCACTGAAGCCTGCACTGCCCTTTCCCCTGTTCTTTCAGTTAAATAGAAGATTTTTAGTTCCCATGACTATCAGTCTGGTGCTTTTCACAAGCACCAAATTCTTTTAAGAAAATTGATTATTTTTAGATCCACTGGCCTAAACATTGAAAGATGATTTTTTTTTAAAGTATTTCCCGTTGATAGACCCTATACATACTGTTTTTTTCTGAGGCATATTAGTTTTCTTTAATTTACGTAGATTTGGTGATCGATAGAAATACTTTAAAAAATCAAGGACAGGCTTTTATATGGTTAAGTTTGTTTGTCCAGTAATAATTATAAAGTTTGGCAGTGTTTAATCTTATATTTTGTTATAAATAGCTATCTGACAACCCTGTGGACATAAACTCTTAACTTTTATTTCTAGAGTACTGCAGTAATAAGGTACTTTCTTTTCATGTTTAAAGGCTTTTAAATAGATTTTTATAAATGCTGGTGTCATTTTTTAAAATATCTGCCAAATTGGTGTTGTATTTAATCGTGAAAATATATTTTGATTTTGTTAACTGAAAATACTTGCAAAGTAGTAAACATTCTCAGTAGTTAAAGCTTTTTTCCCCCATTTAATTTGAGCTTTTGTTGTTACTAGCAAATAATTTGTGGTGCAGTTTCTTTTTTTTTTTTTAATGACTGTTACAGTCTATATACTTGTCACCTTAGTGTTCTAGAAATGTTCCACTCAGATCAAGAGTTCCTTTCTGGTTTTGTATGTTCTCACCTGCTCCTCACTGTAAATCACTGAGATGTCAAGTGCAATGATTAATTAAGCTGCACGTGCATGTGCTTTTTTTCCCACCTGTCAAGCAGGAAAAAAGTCTTATATCAATAGCAAGATTAGATGCTGCAAATTCACAGCTATTACTCCAGACTGTCAAGTGTATAAAAATATTTTATGTTTAGATGCTTATTTGGAATATGGCATACCACCGTTTGATTTAGAATTCTTAAATATTGTAAGATACAATTATTATATCAAATCCTGTCATTAAATTTCCAGTTAGAACAAAGGATAAATTTTGCATTTCTACGTAAATATTTTGGAATTTAAGGTTCATACTTTATACTTGTCTTTTATTCAAATATGGGTAGTTGATTTGAGTTATTTAAAGTAAATTATTTTGAGTTTCTAAATTGACATGTGTTTGTGTGGTATCATGTACACCATGAGATCCATTCATAATGTTTGTTCTTCTTATAGTATGGGTTTAAATTTGTGATGAATGATTGTGGAAACTACACTTTTTTTCTGTGTGTAATGTGTATTTGCAGAAAGTAATGTTAAACTTTTAATTTTTATATATTAATATGAAACAACAGACTTGAAAGCTTGTTCTCCTCACCCTACTTCTTTCATACCTCCTGCCCCCTTTTTAAACATCAGCAAAAGTAAAACCTCAAATTGTATAGTAATCTTAATCTATTATTAAAAGGTCCTAGAAAGGAAGATTACAAGGTAGATTCAGGTTTTGAATCGGTTTTGCCATTGGTTTAGCAGCGGGTGGGCAGGCAGATGCCTGCTCAGAGTAGAACCTATTGCCATTTTTCACCATTGATAGAGTAGCCTTTCAGAGTCAATGAGCTCTGTCAATGTGAGCTTGTCAAGGCTACAACTTCATAGACCTGAGAGGCGGTTTGAGAGGTCAGCCCTTTTCAGGTTCGCTGTGATGCAAATGAACTTTAATGCTTAAACAACTATTGGAATTTTTATGTCTGCTCCTTGTTCTTTTTTCTTCACAAAGTCATTGACGAGACATTCAGTGCTTTTTAAATTGGAAGTTGCATTGTGCTAAAGACCTAGTACAGATTTACGGAGGGCTGAAAGCAGTTAGATCATGTTCTTTTCATGGTGCGATTAGAATCAAATCGATTTCCCTACAGCCTTCAGCATTCAGATGGCAATTTTAACAAAGCTTGGGGGCTAGACAAGGGACAAAACGACTGAACTGAATGTTAATTACACTCTGCAGCCTTATTTTCTTTTGATTTGGGGCTGACTGGCAACTAAATTAACAAAAAGTGTGACCATAACTGCTGCCCTATTTTCATTTAAAAGGAGAGCTGCCTCTAAAAGGCTATCTTTACAAAGAAACAAGTGAGGTCTGCTGATCATTGTTAACAAGGGCACTTTTTTTCCTTTAAAATTCTTGCCAAAAAAACTGTTCAGAAAAGTAATGTAATAAATTAGCCATTGGCATATTATTACCCAGGGAGTTAGTTGAGTTTCTGATTTTTTTGACATAAGCTTGGAAAATGTAAGGCAGTAAGTGGTAGTTATGAATTATAATTGGCACCTCTGTGACTGTGGTGTGTATTTAGCATGTTCCACATGCTTAAAAGGTAATATGGTAACTAGATTACAGTAGATACCTTAAATAGATATTAAACATTTTATTATGTAACAGAGTATTCAAAATCAGCTTGGTCATAACAATTTTTCACCTCACTCATCCTTGCTAGATAGTCAGATTTTCATATTTGATGATTAGCACTTAGTTGTGCCACATTAATGGAGCTGGATGCTTTTTTCCTTTCCTTGCAAGGAAACTGCAGCTGCAGCAAGTTGCATTTGCTTCTTGTGGCAACACTGTCCTGTTTGCACCTGCAGCTGTGTCAGTCTCATCCTAACACCTGGCACCATGAATTATCCTCCTCTTTATTCCTCCCCAAGCAAGAAACATTTCATGCTTGCATAGTGTATACTGCAAAAATCAAGTGACCTTCAGTATAAATTTCTTAGTTGATTCCTTTAACAGTAGTATTGAATAAAGTTTGATTTTCAAATAAAACCAATTTTATTTGAAAACCAACAAAAATGATTGGATTAAATGCAGTTTTGCCTGTGAGAATCTTTGTGAAATAATAAATAATCTTAGTTTTAAAATTTGGACATTATTTTTAAGTATGATATAAAAATTAGTTTGATTTGATACAGATTGATATTTTTTATTAACTTTTAATCATTTCCTTTTTAAATTTAGACTAAAGACCCTTTTCATTTTGTTAATGTCATTTTGTTTTAAAATATGTATTAAGGTATTCTTATTACTACTAAATATTACAGAAATATTTTTGAACATTAGCTTTTTAGACTCAAATAAATCAGAGACTAGTAAGTTTGAAACAGTTAAAAACTACAGTGCCCAAAACCATATCTTTATCAAAACAGAGTACTATTTCTGTTCAGGCTACTATTTATTGCTAGAATGTTGCTAGTGTTATAGACCACTCTATACTCAGTCACTGTCTTATACCTCTTTCCTTTTCACACAAAAAACAGCTGCAAAACCACGTTTTTCTAAAACCAGTCAGGAGTAAACTTTTTTCTCATTTGTCTTCTAGACACGAAGATCGATTGAGAAGTTATTAGAATGGGAAAACAATAGGTTATACCACAAGGTGAGTACCACGGGGAGCAGCTTCGTACTGTTGAGGTCTGAACTGCACAGTATGGAAACAGATGCTTTTGTTGAACTAAAAATATGAAAGATGGACAAATGGGTTAGTCTGTGTGCTATAATAAAATAGAGCTCATTTTTCTTCTTTTACTCTCCTACTTGTCTAGCTGTGCTTGCACTGGAGACTGAGCAAAAGGAAATGTGAAACGAATAACATGATGGAATATGTAAGTTAAAGGGCTGTTTTGTGAGTTTCTCTATTAAATGATCATTTATTTTGCTTCTGATCTTATTCTTTCCATGATTATTAATCAGCAAAGGTGTCAGAAGCTTAATCTCCTGAGTGCAAGGATTTTCTACGGTTCACAGATGCATGGTTTCATGTGCAAGACTGATTTATAAAGTTATGAATGACTTGAAAACAAGGCTTCACTGTGTTCTGAAAAATAATAAATTAATTGCCAAGATAAAATAGGCTGAACATGTGTTGATGGAGTGTGAAATTTTAGATGCTGTATAAAGAATAACCACAACTTTGGTTACGCAGCAAGTCAGATATGGCTTTTTTATATAATGCTAATCAGGTTTCCAAGTATGGAAGAAAACCTTTCAGCCAAGCCACTGGAGCTTAAGAAACCTTTAGCCTTTATAGATTTTAACTGCCCATACCTCAGTGGCCTTTAAAGAATCTTTCAAAGTGTTGTTGGGATATTATTCTGTAAAAAGTATCTTAAAAGTAAACAGGAGATAAGATGTTGTTCACCCTGTGTTTATTCTTTAAAAGATATCTAATGGGTATGTGTATACAGTCAATTTTAGAGCTTAGAATGGGATTTAATTTACCAGCTACTTGATTTACTTGGAAATTTTTTCTCAGTTTGAAAAGTTCAGAATACTGTAGAAAAAGTGTGAATTTTTATTCTCCCTTGAGCCTGAATGTTTTATGTTAAATATGAAAAGATTAATATATGAAAAGAAGAACTGAGCACGGGGTTGAGTATCTAGCACATCATTTCTGATAAATTTTGTCTATTCTTTGACACAGAATAGCCATCATAGGTAGCGTGTGTGTGTGTGTGTGTGTATAAAAGATTAATGAAAACAGTGCCTGGATACTGGAAATAGTTGGAAATTATCATGAAACCATTTTTCTCTGTAGCATTTTCTCTTTCTTTCATTATCACACAATCAAATCCCATTTCTAGCCTTGAACATAAAAGATGTCTTTAAAATGTCTCTTTTTTCATAGAATAGCTCTATTCAGTGAACTAAATAATGTAAATTTTATCATTATCTATTATATCAAACATGTTAATTTATGATGGTAAAAAGGCACTTGATACTTTTGTATAATAATAAAAGCACATTCGAATAACTTGTTTTGAGATTGACCTATGAAAATACTAGGCTTGTATTTTCATCATAGATGAAAACTCACTTGAGAGAGTTCATGTATTTTGTGAGAAGGAATGGATATGTAAGTGATTTAAAGCTTTTTGTGAAAAAATATTTGCTATATTTATAAACCAAACACTCAGCTTATTAATAGAAGCTTTTATTTATTTATTTAGCACACTTCTAAATTTACTTTGGAAAGCAAAGCATAAAAGTATTCCCAATACTATTATTTCCAGATAGAACTATAAGATCATTCATTCATAAAATATGCTCATTCTATTTAATGTTTATATTTATGATGTTGTCGTATTAATTAAATGGCAACCCACTCCAGTATTCTTGCCTAGAGAATCCCAGGGATGGGAGAGCCTGGTGGGCTGCCGTCTCTGGGGTCGCACATAGTCGGACATGACTGAAGCGACTTAGCAGCAGCAGCAGTATTAATTAAAATAATTATAACCTTCCAAAACATTCTGAACTTAGGTGCTCTGTAAAATATGTACTCTTATTGCTCTGTTAAATTGTCATTAATTTTTAGATAAACACTTTTTTACTAAAGCCATTATATTTTCTTACCATCATAGAAGATAACCTAGACGAGTAGTTTTTTAAAAACTTAAAAATTACTTTAAAATGTATTTTTCTTCAGTTTTCTTGGAGTGTGTGTGTGTGTATGTGTGTTTATGACAGTTGAGTGGAGGAAAAACATAATTTTAAAAACTCCCTAAAAATAGTTTTGCAAAGTTAAAATAGAAATAATCTGTATATCTGTATGACTTCAAATTTTCTTTAATTTACAGAAATTTCATTTGCTGGCTAAAGGGAAATATTTCTCCTTGATTATGTTTTGAATATTAGAGTAAATTTATGAAATATACCAAATTTTCTTTTATTCAGATATGGCAGAAGAAATGAGACAAATGGTTAACTTCTGTGTATGGCTTCTGAAGGGAAAAAGTTTGTAGGATATATTCTTTTAAAACTAGTAATAATTCAGATAGTCAAAGATATCTTTTACTATTCATTGTATAGTATATATGGAAAATATAATTTAGTCATCAAATTTTAGAGCTAGAAAGAATCTTGCCATCTCTCCAATCCTTTCATTTTATAGGTGAGGACACTGAGAAACAGAGGACTCTAGCTCAAATAAAGAAGCTGGGTAGGAAGCTAGTGAACATTTTGTCGGCAAATAACAGGTCAGGAGAGTGACACAGAGGCACTAAATGATGAGTCAGCTAGGGGAGGAGTATATTGGAGCCAGTATAGAAATACCTTCTTCTTTGAGACAGGTCAAAAGTCAGGAGAACTTAAGAGTGAAAATGAAGATTTGTGGCTCAGATGACTAAATGTAGAAACGTATCCAAACCTAGAGGTCATATCAAGACAGTTTCTAAAAAGACTGAGGAGTTCCTCAAACTGGAAACTGTTCAAATCGAATAATTTTTTGTTTAGCATCCATTCCATACAGAGTTGAAACAAGGGGGAAATTTGATTATAATTTAAGACAGTTCCAAGTTTGGAATAAAAATTAGCTCTGGTCAACTTGTTTCTTTCTGTGTTAACTGTGTTTTGTTTTTTGATTGATTTCCATTTAGTTTCCTAGTAAAAAGTCCTTTGGAACAGATTTTAACCTTTAATTTTGCTAGCCTAACCTTTAATTCTGCTAACCTAAAAAGAAAAGAATGTTTTTAAAAAATTAAGAGAGAGAACCAACACTTTGTCTAGAGATCACATGTCCTGGTACAGTAAAATGAGAACAGCTCTAGAACCTGAAGACCCGTGGAACTGGGCTGTAAAGAAAAGGGAGGAAGCCTGTGGAGCTGAATATTAGGGTCAGCTGCAGCCACCATCAGGGAGTAGAAAGGGCAAGGCTTTGGAGTTAAGACAGTCTTTTGTTCATATACTAACTCCATAATCTATGGTGTTATACTTCTCAAATCATCAGGTTTCTCATCTGTAAAGTGGGTATGATAATACTTGCCTCATTGTCAGGAATAAATAGAGGCATGTAGTATGGAATATTTGGTATGTAGTTAACTCTCAGTAAAGGCATGCATTCTGCTCTTTGTCAGAGGCACTATAAAAATTGTTTTAAGTGATGAAATATAAATGAAGTTTTTTTAAGATAAAATTTTAAAGAAATCCTTTTAAAACTTGTTTTCTCCTTCTACAGGTCATCCTCATAGAATTTTTACCAAAGACACCGATTTTTCGACCAGATTAGCATTTACTTTATTTATAGAGACTTTCCAAGTATGTTGTCTTTCCAATGGTGCCTTGCTTGGTGCTCTCCTGGTGGTGACATAATATTGGTTCTACAGAATCGTGTGGTGTTTTTTTCTGTTGTTTTTTTTTTTAATAACCGCATGTTCTAAGTGTGCATTTTTGTCAAACTTTGCAACAGTTATTTCATACAGATGTTTAATACTTAAGTTATTGTGCTCTTTTCTGTTATGTATTCTGATTTTCAAGGATTACTTTTTTGTATTATCAAAAGAAAAATACATTTGAACTTAGCATAAAAAGTGGCCAGCTTTTTTATTTTACCACCAAGGTATACACAGTCCTTTATTTATTAATTCCTTAATATAGAAAAAGACCTTTGTAAGGCTCTACTTATCTCTTATTCTAGCAAGCACACTCTGTATTATTTCTCTTGCTTTTTAAATTTATTGTTATTATTTTAAAATGGTATTTTCTTTCATAGCTTTTTGAACCATAACATATTCCTTCTCATACAATTCCTAATGCTATGTTTACAGCAGAAATATCTGTAACATTATAAAGACCTGTCAAATATTTTGAAAGTATTTCTGTCTTCAAAAGTCGTAAGGCAGGATTAAATTATTTTCATTAGAATAGACAAATCAGTGAATGGTATGCATGCATCTAATGTTTACTAGAGCTCAGGATCACAAAACATAGTAGCATTGCAATCTGTATATTTTTGATCAAGGTATTAATATAATGGCCTTATTTGGGTTATCTTTTATTGTTTTATCAAATCTTATGTACAAAAGTATAGGAATACTAGAAATACTCCTTTAAAAAATTTCTAAGGAAACTATCTCTCAATCTAACAGCAATTGTAGAATGCGTATGTTTCTGAAAAGTTTTCAAAAGAAAACAAACATTATAGAATTAAACTGGTGTTTAATATACCATTGATATTTAAAACAGATTATTCCTAAGAAATGGAGGGCATATCTAGTACTGTTTTAATCCACTAGTTTGCTTTCAGTTCAGTTATGTATACCTTTCTGATTAAGAGTATGATATACAAGTTTGAGTCAGATCATTTTGTTTCTTTAAAATATGTACAGGCATACATTTTTTTTTTTCTCCTCCTCTTGGTTGTACATATCTCCATGCATTTTAAAACTTTCTAAATTTCTGAATGGCCTATGTGTAAATTTTTGTTTTTATAAACCTTGAAATTATACAAATTTTGTGTGTGTATACAACATGTTCCATACAGCTGTGGTATCGAGCAATAATGTGAATAACTTTTGAAATTATATAAACTATGCTTAATTTGTATTAAGAATTGGTACCACTATATAATACTTTTTTCCTTGTATTAAATCTTTTAAATACCAGTTTCATTAATTTATATACCTGTATTTTTAAAAACTATTTCTTTGTACTTCTCCAAAGTACTGTAATTCTATGTGAATTTGAATAATTTAATGACATATCCTATCATATATTAGGAACTATCTTAAAAATTAGGATTTTTGAAGAGGGATGTGTCCTGAGATTTATTTGTT
This sequence comes from Oreotragus oreotragus, assembly GCA_006410675.1. Classification (NCBI taxonomy): domain Eukaryota; kingdom Metazoa; phylum Chordata; class Mammalia; order Artiodactyla; family Bovidae; genus Oreotragus; species Oreotragus oreotragus. The sequence continues at coordinate 21,417 of SJYX01018470.1, forward strand.
TCCTTTGCTTCCCAAAACACCAACTTGAATTTATAAAACACTTTTCCTATGAAGAGCTCAAAGTACAGAGAATTCATACACTTCTCATTTTATTTACCTTGTGTTTTGCATATGTCCTATCACCTTAAAGTAGTGCAAATTAAAAGATAATGCTGTTCAGAAACTCTAGTATTCCTCTGTGGTTTCCCTGTGACAAATTATCTTATGGAGAACACTGATTTTGCCTCAGGAGGATTCCAAAAGAACAGAAAAATATGACTGTGTAGACTATGCAGCACAGTTTTCCAAATCTGAAATTTTGTAAGTTTGTGGAGCATCATGTTAATCAGCTTTATAGGAAGAACTGTACCCATTTAGGCATAATTCTTTTCTCCTATTAATCTTCTATAAATTGTAATTTTAACATTATATTCCCATAAGAATATTAATATTTTTAACAGGATAGTTTTCATACTTGATAAGGTTAAGTATAGGATTTTAAAATATTTTCTGATTTTATTGAGAAATATGTTGCCTAAAGAGTCCCTGGAAATGGGCACTCATATTTCTAATGAATATATGGAAAAGAGCTGTGAATGCTTAATATGTGACATTATCATAAGCCAGTTATACTTTGAGCAGTGAGATTTCCATGTTTGGGTTTTCATTAGTAACCCCCAGTGTAAGCCCTTTGGTTTACCCTTTCTTGAATCATGAATTTAAATGTCCATGTTACTGGATGTTAGGAATGTTGGAGATGCCTGCATTATATGAACATTAGTCCAAAGGAAATTTTTTCTTTCCAAAAGAAATGTTTTAATGATGATCTTTAGTTTCTGTTTTCTAGTTTGTGAGACATGAGCCATAGTACATAATTATAAAAATGGCCAAGAAAAGGTATTATCGGCAGAAAATCTAATGTATAGATTTTATATAGGTTAAATGAATATCTTATGATCTTCATTCTGGCAGTATATTACTGGCATTTTACAATTAGTCCAGCATCCCTTTGTAGAAACAGTCCTTTATCAAACATTGTACTTTGCAAACCCTATTATATTTTAGCACATGACCTTTGTATACCTGAATTAAAATATATGGTCATCTAAAATGTAATGACTGTAGTAAAACTGAAGTAACATTTAGCTCTTAAGGTAAATATGCCCTTCTCTCACAACCTTACTTATATAAAATGGTCCTCAGATGCTCTATTATGACCCTTTAATGACTAGGTTTCATCCATTTAAAATATAAACATGTAATTTTGGCCTGAAATCAAGAAGTATTCAGCCTTGAAAACTAGTAAACAGTGATTTCCTTTCCTTACTAGAGAAGCTAGTTTTGTAATCGAGTAATTTAAAATCAGGAAGAACCACAAGTTTCTCCATAGTTGTATTTTCGGTGTTACACACAGAGAGCTTCCGATTGCCTCTTTATGTTAATAGACACAGACCAACTATATAAAATATTGACAGCATTCCATATCAATCTTTGGTTATAAAATAATGATATTAAGTAGTAACATGTACAATTGAATCCGTAACTGCATCCCTAGCTGCATGATTTCAAACTACACTACTTTTGTTCTTGTTGTTTAGTCGTTCAGCCATGTCCAACTCTTTGTGACCCCATACTTTTATTTAGTATTATTTATTTAGACTGTTTCAACTTTTATGGTAAGTGCTTCACTATTATAACCATTAGCTGCTTGCCTAATGTTTCACTGTAGATATTTGCTTTAGCTCAACTCTTGGTCACTAGTACTTAATCTTAAGTACAATGTGTTTAAAACTGTCTTTGAATTATAGCATTTAGTCCTGGACTCTGTTTCAAGCTTCTCCTATCCCATTGAAGTATTGTGGGTCCTTTTGCTGCCCTCCTGATGTACAGAATCTTCACCCAGGTGTGGATAGTTCAGAATTGCCTTTCTATCTTCTTTACTCAAAGCTCCCAGTAAGAATGTTAATTTTTTCACGCTGTTAGCTAGGTGTTTAGAAAGCCAATAAAAGTGAGTCAGTGACATTAAGTGATAATGGCTGATACTCTGAATTCTTCTAAAGTGGTACTTGCATTTTTAAAAGGGAATTTCTTAACTTAAATTTTCAATTGGTTTTCCTTTTCAAAACACCCTATCAGTCTGAACTTTCCCAGAAAGGAAGTAGTAGAATGGTTGCATGTGAGGCTTCTCAAACCATTATTTCAGAAGAAAGCTGATTTATGTCTAGTAGTAGGGTAGAAAGAAAAGGCTCCAGACCAATCCCAAACCAAACTATTTGTTATCCCATAATAGTTGGCGTTCAGTTCAGTCGCTCAGTTGTGTCCGACTCTTTGTGACCCCAGGAATCGAAGCACACCAGGCCTCCCTGTCCATGACCAACTCCCGGAGTTCACCCATACCCGTGTCCATCGAGTTGGTGATGCCATCCAACCATCTCATCCTCTGTCGTCCCCTTCTCCTCCTACCCTCAATCTTTCCCAGCATCAGGGTCTTTTCAGATGAATCAGCTCTTTGCATCAGGTGGCCAAAGTATTGGAGTTTCAGCTTCAACATCAGTTCTTCCAATGAATATTCAGGACTGATTTCCTTTAGGATGGACTGGTTGGATCTCCTTGCAGTCCAAGGGATCCTTAAGAATCTTCTCTAACACCACAGTTCAAAAGCATCAATTCTTCAGCACTCAGTTTTCTTTATAGTCCAACTCTCAAATCCGTACATGACCACTGGAAAAACCATAGCCTTGACTAGATGGACCTTTGTTGGCAAGGTAATGTCTCTGCTTTTTCATATGTTGTCTAGGTTGGTCATAACTTTCCTTCCTAGGAGTAAGTGTCTTTTAATTTCATGGCTGCAATTAACATCTGCAGTGATTTTGGAGCCCAGAAAAATAAAGTCAGCTACTGTTTCCCCATCTATTTGCCATGAAGTGATGGGACCAGATGCCGTGATCTTCGGTTTCTGAATGTTGAGCTTTAAGCCAACTTTTTCACTCTCCTCTTTTACTTTCATCAAGAGGCACTTTAGTTCTTCTTCGCTTTCTGCCATAAGGGTTAATAATATGCCATCTGCATATCTGAGGTTATTGATATTTCTCCCGGCAATCTTGATTGCAGCTTGTGCTCACTCCAGCCCAGTGTTTCTCATGATGTACTCTGCATATAAGTTAAATAAGTAGGGTGACAATATACGGTCTTGACATACTTCTTTTCCTATTTGGAAGCAGTCTGTTCCATGTCCAGTTCTAACTGTTGCTTCCTGACCTGCATACAGATTTCTCAAGAGGCAGGTCAGGTGGTTTGGTATTCCTATCTCTTTCAGAATTTTCCACAGTCCTCCAACAACAAAAGAGAAAATTCTACACATGGATATGACCAGGTGGTTGACACCGAAATCAGATTGATTATAATCTTTGCAGGCAAAGATGGAGAAGCTCTATACTATAGTCAGCAAAAACAAGACCAGGAGCTGACTGTGGCTTGGATCATGAACTCCTTATTGCCAAATTCAGACTGAAATTGAAGAAAGTGGAAAAAACCACTAGGCCATTTAGGTATGACCTAAATCAAATCCCTTATGACTATATAGTAGAAGTGAGAAATAGATTTAAGGGACTAGATCTGATAGCGTGCCTGATGAACTATGGATGGAGGTTCGTGACACTGTACAGGAGACAGAAATCAAGACCATCCCCAAGAAAAAGAAATGCAAAAAAGCAAAATGGCTGCCTGAGGAGGCCTTACCAATAGCTGAGGAAAGATGAGAATCTAAAGGCAAAGGAGAAAAGGAAAGATATACCCATTTGAATGCAGAGTTCCAAGGAATAGCAAGGAGAGATAAGAAAGCCTTCCTCAGTGATCAATGCAAAGAAATAGAGGAAAACAACAGAATGGGAAAGACTAGAGATCTCTTCAAGAAAATTAGAGATACCAAGGGAACATTTCATGCAAAGATGGGCTC
>SJYX01018471.1:0-19612 GCA_006410675.1 Oreotragus oreotragus
TCTGGTATTCCCATCTCTTTCAGAATTTTCCACAGTTTATTGTGATCCACACAGTCAAAGGCTTTGGCATAGTCAATAAAGCAGAAATAGATGTTTTTCTGGAACTCTCTTGCTTTTTCCATGATCCAGCAGATGTTGGCAATTTGATCTCTGGTTCCTCTGCCTGTTCTAAAACCAGCTTGAACATCAGGGAGTTCACGGTTCACATATTGCTGAAGCCTGGCTTGGAGAATTTTGAGCATTACTTTACTAGCATAAATGATAGGCCTATTAAAATATATCAATGATTACATTAAATGTAAACATCTAAATAAACCAATTAAAAGATAAGTAAATATTTAGAATGATTTAAAATGATGAAACTAAATGTTTACAAGCAATTCACTTTAAATATTATAATATTAGTAGATTGGAAGTATAAGGATGGAAAAATATATACCATAATGGCAATAATCAAATGAAGGCTGGAATGGCAATGATTATGTTAGACAAAGTATATTTTAGACCAAAAAATTACCTTAAATAAAGAGACATTGCATAATGATTAAAGGATCAATTTAAAGCATAATAATCCTAAATATGTATGCAGCTAACAACAGAACCTCTAAATACATGAAGCAAAAACAGAAAACTGAAAGGAAAAGTAAACAAATATTCAATTATCATTAGAAATGTCAACATTTCTAGTAACTGATAGAACTTGCAAACAGAAATGGCAAGGTTATATGAGAACTAATCAATACCATCAACTGATTGACCTAAATATACATTTATAGACTACTTCATTTAAGAGTAGCAGAACACACATTTTTTCAAGTGTACAGGGAACATTCACCAAGTTAGGCCATATCCTGGGTGATAAAATATACCTTAACATATTTAAAAGAATAAAATGATACAAACCAAATTCTCTGACTATAATTGAATAAATTAGAAATAAGTAATGAAAAAATAACAGGAAAATCTCCTCCTCAAACCTTAGAAATTAAACAATACGATCCTCAAGTAATCCATGCTGCTGCCGCTGCTAAGTTGCTTCAGTCGTGTCTGACTATGCAACCCCGTAGACGGCAGTCCACCAGGTTCTGCTGTCCCTGGGATTCTCCAGGCAAGAACACTGGAATGGGTTGCCATTTCCTTCTCCAATGCATGAAAGTGAAGTCACTCAGTCATGTCCGACTCTTCGCAACCCCATGGACTGCAGCCTACCAGGCTCCTCCGTCCATAGGATTTTCCATGCAAGAGTACTGGAGTGGGGGTGCCATTGCCTTCTCCCAGTAATCCATGAATCAAGGGGAAAATCATTGGGGAAATTAGAAAATATTTTGAGCTGGAAGAAAATGAAAGTAAACATTTCAAAATTTGTGAAGTGCAGATAAAGCAGTGCTTAGAGGAAAACATGGCATTAAATGCTTATATTAGAAAAGAAAGTTCTTAAATCAATAATCTAACCTTATCTTTAAGAAATTAGAAGAGGGACTTCCTTCTAGTGCAGTGGATAATAATCTGCCTGCCAATGCAGTGGGCATGAGTTCAATCCGTCATCCAAGAAGATCTCATGTGCCATGGAGCAACCAAGCCCATGCGCCACAGCTACTGAACCCCAAGCATCTGGAGCCAGTGCTCAGAAACAAGAGACGCCACTGCAATGAGCAGCCTTCACACTGCAATGAAGTGAAGCTCCTGCTTGCCACAACTAGAGAAAACCCTCACAAAGCAACAAAGACTCAGTGCAACCAAAAATAAAATAATTAATTTAAAAAAAATTAGAAGAGCAAAGAATAAAGCAAATCAAACAGCAGAAAGGAAATAATAAAGTTAGGGTGGAAATCAATGAAACTGAAAAGAGAACAGTAGACAAAATCAATAAAATCAAAGCTAGTCTTTGAAACAATCAATAAAACTGATAAATCTCTAGCAAGATACAGCAAGAAATAACAAAGATATAAATTACCAATGTTAGGAATGAAACAGGGGATATCACTACAGATCCTACAGCCATTAGAATGATAACAGCAGTACTGTGAACAATTCTGCATGCAGAAATTCAATAGATAAAATCTGCCAATTTTTGAAAAACACAAATTATGAAAGCTGACTCTAGGTTAAATAGAAATTCTGAATGTCTTATAAGTATTAAAGAACTTGAATGCCTAATTTAATTTTTTTTCTAGGAAAAGGAAACTCAGATGGTTTCACTGGTGAATTTTACCAAAGATTCAAAGAAGAAATTATGCTAATTCTTCATAATCTTTTCCAATACATAGAAGAAGGAACATTTTTCAACTCATGAGAACCAGCATTACCCAGATACCAAAATCTAACAAAGACAATATAAGAAGTGAAAGTTACAAACCAGTACCCTTCATGGATACAGACACAAAAATCTTTAATAAAATATTAGCAATGAATTATTACAATGAAATACATTATATATACGATATATAAAATATATTAAAAGAATAATAACACCACAATCAAGTGGGTTTATCCTGGGCATGCAAGTCTGGTTCAACATTTGAAAATCAAACAATGTAATCCACCATTTTAACCACCCAAAAAAGGAAAACTACATAATCGCCATATAAATAAAATTTTCAATTAAAATTTTTAATTGATAAAAAAAGCATTTGACAAAATTAAACCTCTATTTATTGAAAAATCTCTCCACAAATTCGGAACACAAGGGAATCTCCTATGTTTGATAAAAAGGCATCCACAAAAAAAAAACTTTTTAAGCAACCATCATGCTTAATTGTGAAAGACTTCCCCCAACACTGGGAAGGATGTCCACTCTCACCATTTCTAGTCAACATTATACAAGAAGTTCTAGCCAAGGACATTGGAAAAGAAAATGAAATACAAGGCATTCAGATTGGAAAGGAAGAAATGAGTCTTATTTGTAGACAACATGATTTTATATGGAAAATCCCACATAATCTACCATAAAACTACTAGAAGTAATAAATGAATTCAATAAGGTTATGAATACAAGATCAATATACAAATTCAATTGTACTTTTATACTCTAGCAACAAACAATCAAAAAACACAATCTTTAAAAAATATTCTATTCACAATACCATCAAAAAAGAAGAAAATACTTAGGAAATTTAACAAAAAAGTACAAAACTATACCCTGAAAACTACAAATCATTGTTGAAAGAAATATAAAAATATCAAAATAAATGGAAAGCTATCCCATGTTTTTGGATTGGAAGACTTAATATTTAGGTTTTATATATAAATGGTAATAAGTTTAATATTCACTATATTAAGATAGCAACACTTCCCAAACTGGTCTACAGATTCAATGCTATTCTCATCAAAATTCTTGCTGGATTCTTTGTAGAAATTTATAAGCTAATCTTAAAATTCAGGCAGAAGTGCAAGGGACTCAAAATAGCCAAAACAATCTTGAAAAGAAAAACAAAGTTGGAAGATTTACATTTTCTGACCTCAAAGGTTAACGACAAACGAATGGTAAACAAGACGGTGGGTTATTGATCAAAATCCTCACATTTAAAATGAATTTATTTTCAAAGGGTGCCAAGATAGTCTAATAGGAGAGGAACAGACTCAACCAATTGTTCTAGGGACAACTGAACAGTCACATGCAAAAGAATGAAGTGAAACCCCTACCTCACATCATAGCAAAAAAGTTGACTCAAAATGGGTCAAAGAGCTATATTTAAGAACTAAAACCATGAAACTCTTAGAAGAAAATACAGGTGTAAATTTTCATGACCCTAAGCAATGGTTTCTTGGACATGCATTGAAAGTACAAACAACAAAAGGGAAAAATAAATAAATTGGGCTTTGTCAAAATTAATAACATATATCTGCAAAGTACACCACTAGAAAGTAAAAAGATAAACCAAGAATGGGAAAAATATCTGTAAGTTATATATATGATAAGGGACTCATATCTAGAATATATAAAGAACTTTTATAACTCAACCACAACAACAAACAAATGAGCCTTGTACTCTTGTGTTTGTGTATATGTGCATACACTGTGAAATGGAATGAACTTTAATAAAACTATTAAAATAATTTCTGCATGGTAGAGTATTCATTGACTTTTACTTGTTTCTTTGTACTCTTCTTTATTGCTTGATTTGTTAAAATAATGAGTATGTATCTTTGTTAAAAATAAAGTTATTTCTCTTCAAGAGTCTGTTAAAATGATAATTTGAACATATGCATCCTTTAACTCTGAAAACCTCAGTAAAATTATAATAAAGTTATTTTCTCAAGAAAAGGAGATATAATCCCAAAGAAAATAAATCATAATAGAACAAACAATAAACTTTTGGGAGGTGGAAAGCAGGTGAAGGAGTGACTTAACAGAGAAAAGAATGTCAGATCCTAAACGGAGAACTGATTTAATTTACACTATGCTACTTTCAAATGCCTTCTATGTATACAAATCTCATCCATTCTCCAAAGGCCTCCTATTTTGGACTTTCATATTGGAGCCCATCCTCCACTCACTCTAAAATCCTACCTCTCTGCTCCTAACAACAACAATAATAGTAATAATAATAAAGCTATGGAGCATTTACCAAGGGCCCTAGTATGGAGCCAAGTATTTAAAGAATTAATAGACTTTGACATTTGCTTCTTATTTTTCAGTATTATTTCCAAAATTTGGATATAAACTCCTTAAGAGGAGAAATTCTATTTTATCTAGTTCTAAAATCTTCACAGCACCAGACTCCAAATCGATAATCATTAAGTATCTGAGTTGGCTTAGTTCATAGAATACACACCTACTGATCTCTTTTAGCGCCAGTTAGCCAATGTCCAATTGGCAATCAAAAATCAAGGGAGCATGCCTCTGTTGCCATTTTAGGTCTTGCCACCAAAAAATTGTGCCTGTTGTCCCAAAGGACAGCAGGTGGCATATCTGAGACTCATCTATCTATTTACTGCAGGGTGACCTGCCTAGTTTAGCATTTAGCAGTCAGACTTCTAAATAGCAATAAGCCCCATGCTGAGTAGGCAACAGATGAAAAAAAAAAAAAAGACGCCTTTTATGGCACTTCATGATAATGGCTTTATTGCCAAAAGCCATATTAGCAGAAGATGGAAGATTCAATTTATAGAATCTCCTGAATGTCTGTCTGTTCAACAACAGCCTGTTTATACCCAAGATGAGATTGGTGCCTGTGGAAAATGTATTGGAAGGACAACCCACAAAGCTACTTTCTCTGCCAAGTGAAAGAATTCACAGCCTTTTCTTTTTCAAGCCAAAAGGGGGCAAAACTAACCAAATGAATTAGTGCAGTCTGCTCTAAACTTCAGAGTCAAATTGGAGCACTGAGAATTAGGACCGTCCCACTCACTGTGATGATCTAAAAGTCACTTAAGACAATTCAGAGAAATGTCAGGAAAACTTCCTTCTTTTTGAGATAACAAAAGCAGATGGAAAACTGCTAAAATGGCTCAAGTATGTGGCACTTCTATAACATTTATGTGGCTCTTGAAAAAAAAAATCAGATTTAATTGACTTTTTGCTTCCCATGTCCTAGTTCTGTCAAAACCTCTTCTGGTTTTTCAGGGATTTAAATCAGAGAACAAACCCTTCTGAATATACCTTTAATTACTACCATTCAGAAACGATGTACTTCTCCAGTCCTTGCCAAAAAGAGTAAGAGAGGAGGGCAGTGGAATGGAAAATTGTAAATAAAACCTATGGCATTAAAAATGAAACAAACAGAAAAATTACACTGACAATAAATTTTGTCAGGTGACCTAACAGAGCATTCAGCTCCCTGTGTGACCTGGAAAATTCCATTAAATCTCTTCTTTTCTATCATCTCCATATGAAGAATAAGGAAGTTAACATGTTTCTACCTCAAATACCAAACAGCAGAGCTGAAGGAGGCCTCGATACTCACCTAATTTATACCTGCCTTCATCTGTACCTAAGTGTCTTGAAAAGTATGCTGTGGGAAAAAATGCAACAACGACAGTGCTCTGATTCTCAGAAGGTGTAAGTAATGGGTTTAAAAAACAAACTAGCAAAAAAAAAAAAAAAAAATCTTTCACCTTCTTTATGGACAAATCTTTCACCTTCTTATGGGCAAATCTACCTTGCATTAACATTCTGCCTCTGACCCCTCTGGAAACCTGGTCAAAGTGTAATGTCAACTTGTTTTCAGGCTGTCACTGGGTAGGGGGAGGCAGACAAAGAAACTAAGCTACCTGGAGTGACTTATAGTGCTGAGTGGGGTTGATTTGGGTCTTGTGGATCTATTTGTCTGGTTGCCAAGTCGCTTCAATCGAGACGAACTCTTTGCAATCCTTATGGACTGTAGCCCACCAGGCTCCTCTGTCCATGGAATTATCCAGGCAAGAATACTGGAGTAGGTTGCCAGTCTGGTTAGATCTAAGAAAATCCCTAAGATGAGAGGCTTATTAAAACAAAAATCACTATATAAATTTTCGAAAGTATGGGTATATTTTAGACAACTCATCATGTTTCTTCTTTTTTAACCTTTTTAAATAAACATTATCATTTAAAAAAACAAAAACAAAAAACCTTGTAACCCTCACCAAAGTCAAGAAATACAAATCTACCAACAATCCCAGGGCTTCCCTGGTGGCTCAGAGGTTAAAGCATCTGCCTCCAATGCGGGAGACCCGGGTTCGATCCCTGGGTCGGGAAGATCCCCTGGAGAAGGAAATGGCAATCCACTCCAGTATTCTTGCCTGGAGAATCCCATGGACGGAGAAGCCTACTAGGTTACAGTCCACGGGGTCGCAAAGAGTCGGACACGACTGAGCGACTTCACCTCACCTCAACTTCACCTCACCTCCACCTCAACTCACCAACAATCCCAGAAATCCCTCCATAAACTCATTCTCAATAAACCCCCTCATAAACTCATTCTCAAGCCCATCTTGCTCCCCAAAAGGAACAAATATCCTGTTTTGCTTATATGTGTATATGTATATGTGTATGTCTGGCTCTTTTTCTCTTTTTTTAATATATATTTATTTATTTGGCTGTGTCATCTCTTAGTTGCAGCACACTGGATCTTCATTGCATCATGCGGGATCTTCTTTATTGTGGTGCACAGACTCTGTAGTTGTGGCTGAACGGTTCAGGAGCATGTGGGCTTCAGCAGTTGCAGCACGTGGGCTTAGTTGCTCCAAGGTATATGGGATCTTAGTTCTCTGATCAGCAATCAAACTCACATCCTCTGCATTGCAAGGCAGATTCTTAACCACTAAACCACCAGGGAAGTCATTGTGTGTCTGATTGTATCACCAAGTGTGCTCTCCTAGTGTGTACCTTGTCTTGCCCTTTGGAAAAAAGTAATATATCTTGGGTCTCTCTTAGTTTTACAGGTCCCTCTTCAACCCTTTTTCATTTATAATTTATCTGTTGAAAATCTGGTGCATTTGACCTATAGAGTTAGTTTTGCTGACTGATACTGTTGGTATAATTCAACATGTTCCTCTAGATTTCTTGCAAATGGACAGCTGGATCTAGAGGCTGGATGAGAGTAAGATTCAGCCTCCCTGGTAATACGACAAGTGGTGCTCAGTTTTTTCAATAGAAGGCACATAAAGGCTGAGAATCTTTCTTCTTATGATATGAGCAGCAGTCAATGCACCATGCTCGATGATATTCTAATTCTGATGTTTCTTATTTATTTGTTGGAATGTTTTTATAAATAGATGCATCCCCTCTTACCATTGGCTCAGGTCATTTAGAAAAGTCAAAATAAAGACTTGAATCTTTCCCTTTGTTTATCAATTTCAAGATAATAAATTGGATTCCTATCATCTGAAGGTGACCAACCGGGCTTTTATTTTAAAAATCATTACACATTCGTGAACTTAAACACATTTTTATAAGTTTTGATTCATTACAAATACTTCTCTTATTGTAGATCAAATGGTCTCAAATTTGGCTAATAAAATTCTTTTCGAATCATCTCCTGAGTCCTTCTGACATGACCTTACAGTTTCTGCTAGCTTCCTCACTATTTGTTAAGATGTTCTAGTTCATCTTGCACATTTTCAGTCTCAGACCTGGAATCAGCCATTTCTCCAAAAGCACTGGTTTATATATATATACACACACACACTTATATATAATTTTATTTATTTATTTATGGCTGTGCTGGGTCTTCGTTGCTATGAGGGCTTTTCTCTAATTGCAGCAATCAGGGGCTACTCTGTTGCAGTGTGCAGGCTTCTCATTGCTGTGGCTTCTCTTGTTGCAGGGCACAGCTTCTAGGGCTGTCTCTTATACACATCTANGCCCACCAGGCTCCTCTGTCCATGGAATTATCCAGGCAAGAATACTGGAGTAGGTTGCCAGTCTGGTTAGATCTAAGAAAATCCCTAAGATGAGAGGCTTATTAAAACAAAAATCACTATATAAATTTTCGAAAGTATGGGTATATTTTAGACAACTCATCATGTTTCTTCTTTTTTAACCTTTTTAAATAAACATTATCATTTAAAAAAACAAAAACAAAAAACCTTGTAACCCTCACCAAAGTCAAGAAATACAAATCTACCAACAATCCCAGGGCTTCCCTGGTGGCTCAGAGGTTAAAGCATCTGCCTCCAATGCGGGAGACCCGGGTTCGATCCCTGGGTCGGGAAGATCCCCTGGAGAAGGAAATGGCAATCCACTCCAGTATTCTTGCCTGGAGAATCCCATGGACGGAGAAGCCTACTAGGTTACAGTCCACGGGGTCGCAAAGAGTCGGACACGACTGAGCGACTTCACCTCACCTCAACTTCACCTCACCTCCACCTCAACTCACCAACAATCCCAGAAATCCCTCCATAAACTCATTCTCAATAAACCCCCTCATAAACTCATTCTCAAGCCCGTCTTGCTCCCCAAAAGGAACAAATATCCTGTTTTGCTTATATGTGTATATGTATATGTGTATGTCTGGCTCTTTTTCTCTTTTTTTAATATATATTTATTTATTTGGCTGTGTCATCTCTTAGTTGCAGCACACTGGATCTTCATTGCATCATGCGGGATCTTCTTTATTGTGGTGCACAGACTCTGTAGTTGTGGCTGAACGGTTCAGGAGCATGTGGGCTTCAGCAGTTGCAGCACGTGGGCTTAGTTGCTCCAAGGTATATGGGATCTTAGTTCTCTGATCAGCAATCAAACTCACATCCTCTGCATTGCAAGGCAGATTCTTAACCACTAAACCACCAGGGAAGTCATTGTGTGTCTGATTGTATCACCAAGTGTGCTCTCCTAGTGTGTACCTTGTCTTGCCCTTTGGAAAAAAGTAATGTATCTTGGGTCTCTCTTAGTTTTACAGGTCCCTCTTCAACCCTTTTTCATTTATAATTTATCTGTTGAAAATCTGGTGCATTTGACCTATAGAGTTAGTTTTGCTGACTGATACTGTTGGTATAATTCAACATGTTCCTCTAGATTTCTTGCAAATGGACAGCTGGATCTAGAGGCTGGATGAGAGTAAGATTCAGCCTCCCTGGTAACTTGACAAGTGGTGCTCAGTTTTTTCAATAGAAGGCACATAAAGGCTGAGAATCTTTCTTCTTATGATATGAGCAGCAGTCAATGCACCATGCTCGATGATATTCTAATTCTGATGTTTCTTATTTATTTGTTGGAATGTTTTTATAAATAGATGCATCCCCTCTTACCATTGGCTCAGGTCATTTAGAAAAGTCAAAATAAAGACTTGAATCTTTCCCTTTGTTTATCAATTTCAAGATAATAAATTGGATTCCTATCATCTGAAGGTGACCAACCGGGCTTTTATTTTAAAAATCATTACACATTCGTGAACTTAAACACATTTTTATAAGTTTTGATTCATTACAAATACTTCTCTTATTGTAGATCAAATGGTCTCAAATTTGGCTAATAAAATTCTTTTCGAATCATCTCCTGAGTCCTTCTGACATGACCTTACAGTTTCTGCTAGCTTCCTCACTATTTGTTAAGATGTTCTAGTTCATCTTGCACATTTTCAGTCTCAGACCTGGAATCAGCCATTTCTCCAAAAGCACTGGTTTATATATATATACACACACACACTTATATATAATTTTATTTATTTATTTATGGCTGTGCTGGGTCTTCGTTGCTATGAGGGCTTTTCTCTAATTGCAGCAATCAGGGGCTACTCTGTTGCAGTGTGCAGGCTTCTCATTGCTGTGGCTTCTCTTGTTGCAGGGCACAGCTTCTAGGGTGCCCGGGCTTCAGCAGTCGCAGCGCATGGGCTCAATAGTTGCAGTTCCTGGGCTCTAGAGCACAGGCTCATTAATTGTGGTACACGGACTTGGCTGCTCTGCAGCATATGGAATCTTCCCCAACCAGGGATCAAATCCCTATCTCCTGCATTGGCAGGCAGATTCTTTACCACAGAGCCACCAGGGAAGCCCATACCCTGATTTCTTTTAATGGGAAGTGACATTATAAGGCTATACAGTCTGGGCACTGAGAATGCTCACTCATAGGCCTTCTCATTAGTCAGAACTAGAAATATACATTCACACACACATATATATAATATTTTTTTTAATAAAATAGCTCTTGAGTTCATACTGATAACTCCTCATTTAAACTCAAGACCACTACTGCTTCATATAGTCTCTCTTTACTACATCTATGTCTCCCTTCTTCCACACCAGGAACCCTAGTTCTCTAAAACACAAGAGATGATAGAATATTTCAAAACTATTCATTTACTTCATCCCACATTATACACACAAAGGTCTCAGATTACAATACTAATACTATCACCACCAATTTAATTACTGAGAACAGTTTTTTAAAATTTGTATATGCTCTCTCCTTTCTCCCCTATTACAGTTATATTGACAGTATCAGAGCATATAGCCATTACATACCACAGCCTCTCCCTTTTGCCCTCAATTTTTTAGATTTACCAGCAGTCCTTATACTGGTGTCTTTCTAGTCATTTGGATAGCCTGAAGTTCTTTCTCTAGTAGACTCCTCCCTCCATAAGGGTACATGGAAACATTATTTTCTGAGTTCCTATAAATTGATAACAGTAACCTTTTTAGTTGAAAGTTTTCCTGGATATAAGATCTTTGGCTCCCATTTTCTTTCTCTGAATGCCTAAATATTACTCCTTTTTTTCTGGCATAAAATGTTGCTGTAAAAAAAGTCAGTATTTCGTTGACTTTCCCTTCTCTACGTCACTTGCTCTTCTCACTTAGAGTCAAAGGAATTTTAAGTCTAGTTATTTTAGCAGAATAAGGCTTGGTATTGGTCATTCTGGATTAATAGTCATTCTGAATCAATATTCTAGGTATGTGGTGAGTTCTTTCAATATGCAATTTCAAATATTTTTTAACTTTAGAAAACTTTTCTGAAATTATAGGTTTTAGCATTTAAAACCTTGCTTAGTCCTCTTCTTTAGGGCATCTTATTACTTATATGTTGGACTATCTTTGCCTATCTTCAATATTCGTCACTTTCTCTAAACTACTTTTATCTCTTTCCTCATTTATTTTTTATGTATAACATTTTCATCCTTTTAACCATTTTAAGACATTATCTATTGTTTTATTTGTGCTTATATTCCTTCTAACTTGTCTTCATTCCTAAAATAATTTTCTTGGACTTCCACTTCAGTGGATAACAACCCGCCTGCCAATGCAGGCAACACAGGGAAGATTCCACATCCCATGGATCAACTAAGCCTGCACGCTATGCCTAGAGCCTGTGCTCTGAAACAAGAGAAACCACCATGATGAGAAGCTCACGAACCACAACGAAGAGTAGGCCCTGCTTGCCACAACTAGAGAAAAAAGCGCTCACAAAAGCACTCACCCAGCACAGCAAAATAAATAAATATTAAAAAAAGAATTGTTTTTTAATATATTTTTAATATATTAGAAAAACTATTTTTAAAATAGTTAAAAGAAACAAAACTTTTAAATAAATTAATTAAATAAAATGTTTTCCACTTTTATTTTTAAAAGAATTTTGATACCTTTTTATATCTTTCTAATTCTGATTTATTCTTTCATGTCTTATATAATTTCTTAGTATCTTTTACCTTATGTTGAAACAGAAGGTTACAGTTTGTATTTGTTTTATGGGTATATTTTTATGTGTGGTTTCATTGTCTGAAAGTATGTTATTCTGTCTTTTAATTTCTCTTTAAAATAATAATAATAACAGTGCAGGATTTGGCCTCAATTTCCTGCTTATTTTTATATAAAATTCATTTTCCCATAATTTTAGAAGGGGTTAGCTTTTTTAATTTCACAGAGCACTCACTCCTGTAATTTTCTCCATATGTTAAAAAAATATGGAGGTTTGAGGATTTCCCTGGTGGTCCAGCAGCTAAGACTTCCAATGCAGGTCTTAGAACTCTAGTCAGGGAACTTGATCCCACATGATGCAACTAAGAGTTCACATTCTGCAACAAAAAAGATCCCACAAGAACTCACTCCTGTAATTTTCTCCATATGTTAAAAAAATATGGAGGTTTGAGGATTTCCCTGGTGGTCCAGCAGCTAAGACTTCCAATGCAGGTCTTAGAACTCTAGTCAGGGAACTTGATCCCACATGATGCAACTAAGAGTTCACATTCTGCAACAAAAAAGATCCCACAAGCTGCAACCAAGACCCAAGATCTAGAGTGCCACAACTAAGACCAGGTGCAGCCAAGTAAAAGAATATATAACATTTTTTCAATGGAGGTCTGCTTTCAGAGATTTCCTGGCTCTGCTCCCCTTCAGCACTTTTATCTGGACTTTCTCTTTCCTTTCTCTTTATCGTCCGACTCTGCTCAACATAATTTCCATTGCTAGCAGTGGTTTCTGGGTATGGGGACCACATCCAAAAAGGCACAAGCTGAGAAAGTCCATTGAGCCTAGTCTAACCCAGTCCTTCAGACCTTATTGCAGACCTACCCAGGTCAAAAGGTGCAGAATCCCCCATCTCTGCTACTGTTCTCAAGTTGTCCCACTCACATTCTGGTGAATGTGGCTATTTTGGAGGTGCTATTATTCTTAAGTCCATCAAATGTCCCATTAGTTCTCTCTGCATTTTTCCACAGAGAGACTGATTCTCTAAAGGTCTGTGGTTGTTAGTTTGTCTTCACCCATTGGGGATTTTTGCTGCCAATGTCATCCATGGCTTTGGTTTTTCCATCCAAGGATCTATTTTTATGTGTAAATTTAGAGAGATCGGAAAACTCTCCCACTACAACTGTTACCATCTTCCCAGAATCTCTCATTATTATTTTAAGTTTAATATGATCATCTGAACCACTAATATGAACACCAGATAACAGGATGGGTCTACAAGATATGCTTATGATATCAATACGAGAAACTGGGATGAAACTAAAATTCTCAAGTGTTATAATAGGTACTCAAAAATGTCTTGCTAATTTTTCTAAAATGATGTGTATTTTGCCATGCATATTTGTTTTGGCACTTGTATAACAGATTCACATTTATGACTCCTTTTTGCCTTAATTCCATTGCCTGTGTAAAGAAGTATAGTGTTTTTAAAATATTAAAAAGACATAATTTTTATTCCCTTGTGGTCATAATGCATCAACTAAGATTTGATGTATCAGGAAAGGAATCAGTGGCATAGCCAAAAACAGATGGGTCCCAATCAGCTTTCCATCGCAAAACTAGCTTTTTGAAGGTAACTGAAAGATCAATATCCTGAAGGCTGAGTTTTCTTCAAAAAGAAAAGCTTCTCCAATCTCCAACTCCAGAGTTCCTCTATAATCCAAACTGAGAGGACTCACCCTAGGGAAGACCACTTCCTGAGGTAGAGAAGAATCAAACCGTGACAGAAGAGAAGTTCCCACCGGACAAGTAAGGAAGAGCCCTCTGTGATGAATAAGCACCAAAGGTTAAGGAAAATTTCAGAAGGAATCCATCATGATCTGGGTACCTGTGAGGTATATCCATTCGTGATCACGAGTAGCAGATTGCTGGTACAGGAGGAGTGAAACAGGAACAGCCAGTTCAGGGTGCATTCTTACATTGGCTACCACGTCAGACATGGTGGCTTCCCTCCCATGGGACCACCACAGGCACTTTATAAAATATCTAGGAACCACCACCCCCAGCCTCTCCCCACTCAAGGAAGAAAAGTGATGGCACCTATGCCCCAAGGATTAAAGGTTCCCCGGGGTAATATCTCCCCTGCACACTTCTAGGTTGCTCAAGTGGTTGCACAAGTGTGAGTGCTGAGCGGGTACCCAGGAGCAGCACGCATCACAGCATCAGAAGCCTCAGGGCAGTAACCAAGAGCTGCCAGTAGGTGCTGACTGGTTTCACCTGTGTGTGCAGAACTGATTGCCACTGCGGCCACAGTGATGATTCTAAGAGGTATATGCAAGGCAGTGTCCAATACAGGACCCAATGGAGCTCTTCCACGGTGACAGTGAAAAATTTAATGAGATGTTCTAACTTTCATAACAATGTGATTAGTCACTTTCTGCATATCTAAAGTCTGCCAACATCAGATTTTTATTCGTTTCATGTGCAATAAAGGACACAAAAAATGCTATATAAAATGTAAAAGAGGAACTTCCCTGGTGGTCCAGGGGCTAAGACTCTCCACTCCCAATGCAGGGGACATCCCTGGTCGAGGAACTAGATCCCACATGCCTAAACTAAGAGTTCTCATGTGGCAACTAAAGATCCCACAAGTGGGCAACGAAGATCAAAGATCCCCAGTGCTGCAACTAGGACCTGGCACAGCCAAATAAATAAACATTTTTAAAGTGCAAAAGTGGACTTCGTTAGTTAATATCTTCACAGACAGCAGACCTGCCCCTGCTCTGATGGGAGATTCTCCCAGATCATATGGGATCTGCATTTTTGTTATAGAGTCCTCTCCACCTTCAAAGCACTTAGCAAGCTCTGCTGCAGGCTGACACAGTCCAGGTTCTTCCCCCGCCCCCGCCCCGCCCCCCGACCATGCCAAGCAAATGAAGAACAAGTATTCTTGTTAGATGGCGTTAGCCTCACCAGAACCCAGGGACCTCCCAAGTTTCCCACATCACATATAAAACACCAGCAGACTCCCTGGACACACAGCCAGCCTCTGCCAAGAACCATTCAGGAGCTGCTTTTTTTAGTATCCTTGAATCAACAATGTCATTACTGAATTTCTGTAGCTTAATGTAAGCTTTTAATATCCTTTCACCCTTTAATATCCTCTTCAAGCAAGATAATGTTCTCCTTAACGATACTATCTATCTTGTCACTTATGTAACATGATGAAATTATGCGTCTCCCTGACTCTTAAGTCCTTCAGGTCAGCAGCCATGTCTGAGCACCTCCGCACCCACCAGGATATAGCAAATAGAATGGCTCAATTCAATTTCAGTGAAACTGAAATGGAGGAACTGCCCTGGTGGCCTGGTGGCTAAGAATCCACTGCAAGGGGCCTGTGTTCAATCCCTGATCAGAGAACTAGATCCCACATGCAGCAACTAAAGATTCTGCATGCCACAGTGAAGAGCAGAAGCAAACTAAAAAAAAAAACAAAAACAAATATTTTTTAAAAATCGGAAATGGTGTTAAGTTTAATAAATATCTGAAGTATGGTTATCTTTTGGTAAGTGCATATTTATGGTGCTCATCTCAGCCTAGATGGCAGGCTTCTCTTTACCGTCTGGGGTCCTCAGCTTGCTTCATCATTGCACTAAACCATGGTCCCTGGGCGAGAGGTGAGGCAGACTCCCACCTGGCATGGTTTCTGGCATCCCCATTTCCACAGTGAACTCTGTCTCCTTTCTGAGAAATTAGAGCCATAAAGCAATGACTGTGGTCCTTTCTACACTGAACACATGTCTATCCTACTGATGCCTCAAAGGACGGTCCCGCCCAGGCAGGTAGGGCAGCTGAGCTCGTAGTGGGTGCTGACAGCCACTCCTCGGCCCTCACTGCACACAGAACATCATGTCAAACACCCTGTGCTCTGGGAACTTGGAAGGAGCCCTAAATCCATGAACACACAAATACCACAAGACCTGCCAGTGAGACAGGCAAACAGCATGCCAAAAGAGTTCAAAGCAGGGAGAGGGCACCAGGAGTTGACTGGAAAGGCCTCCTAGGTAACATTTAGGCAGATGGAAAAGACAGCATCTCAGGCAGGGAGACCAAGTTTGGAAAAGGCACAGAAGTGGGAACACAGCTGCTGCTTTTGTTATGCTTTCAGTTCCTTGGCGACTCCTTCTGGGGAGGGGGATGGAACTGCTGGCAGAGACTGCCACTTGCACTTGGAAAGAAGCTCAACATTATGTTCGATCAGAGGTTGGCAAACTCAGGCTGTTTTTGTGAATGTAGTTTTCATGAACAGCCACGGCCAATCATTTACAACGATCTGTGGCTGCTCGCCCACTACAGCAGCAGAATTGATCATGTGAGAGACCAGAGGGCCCAGAGAGCCTAAAATATTTGCTATCTGGCCCATTAAAGAGAAAGTTTGCTGACCCTGGTCTAAAATACCAACCATTCAAAGGAAAGGTGACGGGTGGCACTACAGATATATTATACTAAAAATCGTTTATCTAAAGCTTCAAAGAAATTCAAGATACCCAAGCTAAGTTCATTCTTAAAACACTATCAAAGAAAATAATCTGAAAAAACTGATACTACATATTCAGAGGTAACCCTTTCCGTGTGTTTCAAAAGATCCTAGAGCACACTCTGATCTGTGAAATCCTATGGTTAGGTAACTGAGGCTCCCAAAGGATTTGGGATTTCATTACCAAATTCTCTCATTCAAAAAAAAAAAAAAACCTCAGAGGTCATCTATATGCTATTTGTTAAGCATATGTTAAATAAGACATACCTGATCCACAGATGTGAAATGACTTTTTAAATTTATTTATTTATTTTCTCTGCCCTGGGTCTTGTCGCTGCACCTGGGCTTCCCCTTCATCGCAGTGCATGGGCTTCTCATTGCAGAGGCTTCTCCTGTCGTGGAGCACCTGCTCTAGAGCCCTTGGGCTTCAGTGAAAGTGTTAGCTCCTCAGACTCTGCGACCCCATGGACTGCAGCCCGGCAGGCTCCTCTGTCCATACGGAGTCTTCAGGCAAGAACACTGGAGAGGGTTGCCATTCCCTTCTCCAGAGGATCTTCCCAACGCAGGGACTGAACGCAGGTCTCCTGCACCGCAGGCAGATTCTTTACCGTCTGAGCCACCCGGGCTTCAGTAGTAGTGACTAGGAGGCTCAGTAGTTGCAGCTCACAGGCTTAGTTGCCCTGCAGCATGTGGGTTCTTTCCAGATCAGGAATGGAATCCGTGTCCCCTGAATTGGCAGGCGGACTCTCAACCACTAGACTACCAGGGAAGCCCCTAAATAACTTTTAAAATTCAATTGAAAATGTTTTATAGGGATAACGATAACAAAATTAATATGCATGAAAGCCGAGATCATGTTACCAAAAATGTCACTAAACAAGACAATTCCTCATTCCTCAAAATGATGATTAAAGGAGAATGTGGGTGTGGGTGTCCATGTACACTTAAGTATTTGTGAGAACAGGGGAAAGGCATTGATAGATGAGGAGGTGAGAGGCACGGCAGAAAAAGCTTGCCCTAGAAGCCACAGGCCTTCGTCAGAACTCGGCCAGGATTGAGGCATGGGTCAGAGCGTGTCACCTGGGGCTCAGCTTCTCTGGGAAAGGAATCCTGCTAGGTGATCTCCAGGGCTTTTCCACTTTGTGCTTCACAAAAGTTAACAGAATATAAGAATATATTTTAGATCAAGGGAACATTGATGTCTTTAATGAACATTAACAAAGGAATCCTTCTATAGCCTTCTGTTATTTTTTTGGTTACTGTATTTAAATAGACTCTCTCTACTTGAAATAATAAAATTACTTCATGTACAACCTAATATTACCTAGACTTCCAAGAACCTTATTGTGTTGGACCCTCCCAGATCAGAGAGAAAACTGCAGAGCAAGAGCAAGGAATAAGCACAGAAGTCCCCTGAGAAGAGTAATGCTGTTAAGAAACAGCCCGTGGCCTTAAGCAGCTGCATGATCACCCACTAACGGTGCTCACTTTAAGAGGATGGCAGAGAAAGAGGGAAACTGCACGCCTACATTCCCTCCTCAGTGCTCATCAACAGCAGTAATGAAGGCTGCCCTCCAGGGAAAATTAGAATGAGATTTGGGAAATGGCACAAAGCACATAATAAAAGAAGAGGGAACATGTTAGAGGAAAGCTCAATGTTATCAAAGGAGCAAAGATAATAAAAGAGGGATGGGGGAGACGACTTTCTTTCACGGCTTTGTCTCCTGACAGAGGAAAATGTTCAGGATGCACAGATTCCAAAGAGTCACATAAACTAAAAAACCAGGGACTTCCCTGGTGGTCCAGTGGCTAAGACTCTGAGCTCCCAATGCAGGCAGCCTGGGTTCAGTTCCTGGGCAGGGAACTAGATTCCACTTGCTGCAAGTAAACATCCCACAGACCACATGTAAAGATACCACAGGTCACAACTAAGACTCAGCACAGTCAAATAAAATTTTAAAATATTTTTTTAAAAACCTAAAAAACCAGAAACCAGTTGGTGTGGTACGAGGAAGGTAACAGATCCACACGTGTTCAGAAACAGGAGTAAACATGTAAGTGATGACAAAGCCATCCAGTGGATGGTCTGCACGCAAGTGGGTGTGTGATCAAAGTAAGGATGTGTGTTAGTTGCCCAGTCATGTCTGACTCTTGTAACCCCATGGGCTACTTCCCTGTCAGTGGATTATCCAGGCAAGAATACTGGAGAGGGTTGCCATTCACTTCTCCAGAGGATCTTCCAACCCAGGGATTGAACCCAAGTCTCCTGCATGGCAGGCAGATTCCTTACCGTCTGAGCCACCAGGGAAGCCTCAGTGATCATGGAGAGGGAGGGGGAACACCAGAGCCAGGGAAAAGGAGTATCCACTAAGCTGGACACTAGTGAGAACCACTAAGGAGATGCCCAGACATCAACCACAGAACAAATGACCAGGGAGTCATTTGGGGCTAATGAGGCTGGCTGTTCCAGTGCAAGCCTGTGCTGAAAGGTAGTCAGGATTGGACGGACCGAGAGGGAAGGGGTCTAAGAGGACATGGAGCCCTGTGCATGGACAACTCCTTCTGGAATGTTCCAGGGAAGGGTGAGGCGTGTTCTTTAAAAATCCAGACAGATCTGAGCCTGTTAAATGAAAAAGAAAGGATCCAGCTTGTAGGAAAAAAAGTGGAATACATGAGGGGGGCAGGAAGGGATGATCTGCAGCAGTATTTTTCAAATTGTGAGCCAGGATCCACCAATGGTTGAAATATCAATTTATTGGCCAGTATTTTAAACATTAAGCTGAATGGATACAATAAAACAGAACAAAATTTAAAATATCAGAGAATTTTCAAATAAGGATTTCTTCTTGAAACCTGTAAGGGAAGTGTGTGTGTACGTGCTTGTGTGCACACCGGAACGCAGTGTAACCACGGAGTTCAGTGAGAAAGTGTGGAAGCCATTGATGTAACGGGCAAGGCTAGAGAAGGTGGAGGAGGCCAGGGTTAATGGCATCATGAGACAGAGTGTTTTAGAGAGAGCGACAGCCCCCGCCCCCCCAC